>JAOYRU010000299.1:0-138347 GCA_026315105.1 Locusta migratoria
ATGCTCCCTGGCCCATGGTAACTGTATACAACCACAATCATCTGCTCCTTGAAATTATGACTATTTTACTTAAACAAACGGCGAATAATCTCGATTACGATATAGAAACAGCAAAATAAAACATTTTGCTGAAAAAATGAATGTAGGGGCTGTAAGCGTCAAAACAGTGAAAACGCAATATACGCTAGTTGAACTAATCTGTAGTGTTGCGGCCTGAGCAGCAGTGTGGCCAGGGCGGCCAGTGCGGTTCGATGGTGCAGTAGTGATGCTCCCTGGCCCATTGTAACTGTATACAACCACAATCATCTGCTCCTTGAAATTATGACTATTTTACTTAAACAAACGGCGAATAATCTCGATTACGATATAGAAACAGCAAAATAAAACATTTTGCTGAAAAAATGAATGTAGGGCTGTAAGCGTCAAAAACAGTGAAAACGCGATATACGCTACTTGTAACTAATCTGTAGTGTTGCGGCCTGAGCAGCAGTGTGGCCAGGGCGGCCAGTGCGGGTCGATGGTGCAGTAGTGATGCTCCCTGGCCCATGGTAACTGTATACAACCACAATCATCGGCTCCTTGAAATTATGACTATTTTACTTAAACAAACGGCGAATAATCTCGATTACAATATAGAAACAGCCAAATAAAACATTTTGCCGAAAAAATGAAGGTAGGGGCTGTAAGCGTCAAAAACAGTGAAAACGCGATATATGCTAGTTGAACTAATCTGTAGCGTTGCGGCCTGAGCAGCAGTGTGGCCAGTGCGGCCAGTGCGGGTCGATGGTGCAGTACGTGATGCTCCCTGGACCATGGTAACTGAATACAACCACAATCATCTGCTCCTTGAAATTATGACTATTTTACTTAAACAAACGGCGAATAATCTCGATTACCATATAGAAACAGCAAAATAAAACATTTTGCCGAAAAAATGAAGGTAGGGGCTGTAAGCGTCAAAAGCAGTGAAAACGCGATATACGCTAGTTGAACTAATCTGTAGTGTTCCGGCCTGAGCAGCAGTGTGGCCAGGGCGGCCAGTGCGGGTGATGGTGCAGTACGTGATGCTCCCTGGACCATGGTAACTGAATACAACCACAATCATCTGCTCCTTGAAATTATGACTATTTTACTTAAACAAACGGCGAATAATCTCGATTACCATATAGAAACAGCAAAATAAAACATTTTGCCGAAAAAAATGAAGGTAGGGGCTGTAAGCGTCAAAAGCAGTGAAAACGCGATATACGCTAGTTGAACTAATCTGTAGTGTTCCGGCCTGAGCAGCAGTGTGGCCAGGGCGGCCAGTGCGGGTGATGGTGCAGTACGTGATGCTCCCTGGCCCATGGTAGCTGTATACAACCACAATCATCTGCTCCTTGAAATTATGACTATTTTACTTAAACCAACGGCGAATAATCTCGATTACCATATAGAAACAGCAAAATAAAACATTTTGCCGAAAAAATGAAGGTAGGGGCTGTAAGCGTCAAAAACAGTGAAAACGCGATATACGCCAGTTGTACTAATCTGTAATGTTGCGGCCTGAGCAGCAGTGTGGCCAGGGCGGCCAGTGCGGGTCGATGGTGCAGTAGTGATGCTCCCTGGCCCATTGTAACTGTATACAACCACAATCATCTGCTCCTTGAAATTATGACTATTTTACTTAAACAAACGGCGAATAATCTCGATTACGATATAGAAACAGCAAAATAAAACATTTTGCCGAAAAAATGAAGGTAGGGGCTGTAAGCGTCAAAAGCAGTGAAAACGCGATATACGCTAGTTGAACTAATCTGTAGTGTTGTGGCCTGAGCAGCAGTGTGGCCAGGGCGGCCAGTGCGGGTCGATGGTGCAGTAGTAATGCTCCCTGGCCCATGGTAACTGTATACAACCACAATCATCTGCTCCTTGAAATTATGACTATTTTACTTAAACAAACGGCGAATAATCTCGATTACCATATAGAAACAGCAAAATTGAACATTTTGCCGAAAAAATGAAGGTAGGGGCTGTAAGCGTCATAAACAGTGAAAACCGATGTACGCTGGTTGAACTAATCTGTAGTGTTGCGGCCTGAGCAGCAGTGTGGCCAGGGCGGCCAGTGCGGGTCGATGGTGCAGTATGTGATGCTCCCTGGCCCATGGTAACTGTATACAACCACAATCATCTGCTCCTTGAAATTATGACTATTGTACTTAAAGAAACGGCGAATAATCTCGATTACCATATAGAAACAGCAAAATAAATCATTTTGCCGAAAAAATGAAGGTACGGGGCTGTAAACCTCAAAAACAGTGAGAACGCGATGTACGCTAGTTGAACTAATCTGTAGTGTTGCGGCCTGAGCAGCAGTGTGGCCAGGCGGGCAGTGCGGGTCGATGGTGCTGCACCTGATGCTCCCTGGCCCATGGTAACTATATACAACCACAATCATCTGCTCCTTCAAATTATGACTATTTTACTTAAACAAACGGTTAGTAAACTGGATTACCACATAGAAACAGCAAAATAAAAACTTTTGCCGAAAAAATGAAGGTAGGGGCTGTAGGCGTCAAAAACCGTGAGAACGCGATATACGCTAGATGAACTAATCTGTAGTGTTGCGGACTGAACAGCAGTGTGGCCAGGCGGGCAGTGCGGGTCGATGGTGCTGCACCTGATGCTCCCTGGCCCATGGTAACTATATACAACCACAATCATCTGCTCCTTCAAATTATGACTATTTTACTTAAACAAACGGTTAGTAAACTGGATTACCACATAGAAACAGCAAAATAAAACATTTTGCCGAAAAAATGAAGGTAGGGGCTGTATGCGTCAAACACAGTGAAAATGCGATATACGCTAGTTGAACTAATCTGTAGTGTTGCGGCCTGAGCAGCAGTGTGGCCAGGCGGGCAATGCGGGTCGATGGTGCAGCACCTGATGCTCCCTGGCCCATGGTAACAACATAAAACGACAATCATCTGCTCCTTCAAATTATGCCTATTTTACTTAAACAAACGGCGAGTAAACTGGATTACCACATAGAAACAGCAAATTAAAACATTTTGCCGAAAAAATGAAGGTAGGGGCTGTAAGCGTCAAAAACCGTGAGAACGCGATATACGCTAGTTGAACTAATCTGTAGTGTTGCGGCCTGAGCAGCAGTGTGGCCAGGCGGGCAGTGCGGGTCGATGGTGCAGCACATGATGCTCCCTGGCCCATGGTAACTATATACAACCACAATCATCTGCTCCTTCAAATTATGACTATTTTACTTAAACAAACGGTTAGTAAACTAGATTACCACATAGAAACAGCAAAATAAACATTTTGACGAAAAAATGAAGGTAGGGGCTGTAAGCGTCAAAAACAGTGAGAACGCGATGTACGGTAGTTGAACTAATCTGTAGTGTTGCGGCCTGAGCAGCAGTGTGGCCAGGCGGGCAGTGCGGGTCGATGGTGCAGCACCTGATGCTCCTTGGCCCATGGTAACTATATACAACCACAATCATCTGCTCCTTCAAATTATGACTATTTTACTTAAACAAACGGCGAATAATCTCGATTACCATATAGCAACATCAAAATAAAACATTTTGCCGAAAAAATGAAGGTAGGGGCTGTAAGCGTCAAAACAGTGAAAACGCGATATACGCTAGTTGAACTAATGTGTAGTGTTGCGGCCTGAGCAGCAGTGTGGCCAGGCGGGCAGTGCGGGTCGATGGTGCAGCACCTGATGCTCCCTGGCCCATGGTAACTATATACAAACACAATCATCTGCTCCTTCAAATTATGACTATTTCACTTAAACAAACGGCGAGTAAACTGGATTAACACATAGAAACAGCAAAATAAAACATTTTGCCGAAAAAATGAAGGTACGGGCTGTAAGAGTCAAAAACAGCGAAAACGCGATATACGCTAGTTAAACTAATCTGTAGTGTTGCGGCCTGAGCAGCAGTGTGGGAAGGGCGGCCAGTGTGGTTCGATGGTGCAGCACCTGATGTTCCCTGGCCCATGGTAAACTATATACAACCACAATCATCTGCTCCTTCAAATTATGACTATTTTACTTAAACAAACGGCGAGTAAACTGGATTAACAAATAGAAACAGCAAAATAAAACATTTTGCCGAAAAAATAAAGGTACGGCCTGTAAGCGTCAAAAACAGTGAAAACGCGATATACGCTAGTTGAACTAATCTGTAGTGTTGCGGCCTGAGCAGCAGTGTGGGAAGGTCGGCCAGTGTGGTTCGATGGTGCAGCACCTGATGTTCCCTGGCCCATGGTAACTATATACAACCACAATCATCTGCTCCTTCAAATTATGACTATTTTACTTAAACAAACGGCGAGTAAACTGGATTACCACATAGAAACAGCAAAATAAACATTTTGCCGAAAAAATGAAGGTAGGGGCTGTAAGCGTCAAAAACAGTGAAAACGCGATATACGCTAGTTGAACTAATCTGTAGTGTTGCGGCCTGAGCAGCAGTGTGGGAAGGGCGGCCAGTGTGGTTCGATGGTGCAGCACCTGATGTTCCCTGGCCCATGGTAACTATATACAACCACAATCATCTGCTCCTTCAAATTATGACTATTTTACTTAAACAAACGGCGAGTAAACTGGATTACCACATAGAAACAGCAAAATAAAACATTTTGCCGAAAAAATAAAGGTACGGCCTGTAAGCGTCAAAAACAGTGAAAACGCGATATACGCTAGTTGAACTAATCTGTAGTGTTGCGGCCTGAGCAGCAGTGTGGGAAGGGCGGCCAGTGTGGTTCGATGGTGCAGCACCTGATGTTCCCTGGCCCATGGTAACTATATACAACCACAATCATCTGCTCCTTCAAATTATGACTATTTTACTTAAACAAACGGCGAGTAAACTGGATTAACAAATAGAAACAGCAAAATAAAACATTTTGCCGAAAAAATAAAGGTACGGCCTGTAAGCGTCAAAAACAGTGAAAACGCGATATACGCCAGTTGAACTAATCTGTAGTGTTGCGGCCTGAGCAGCAGTGTGGGAAGGGCGGCCAGTGTGGTTCGATGGTGCAGCACCTGATGTTCCCTGGCCCATGGTAACTATATACAACCACAATCATCTGCTCCTTCAAATTATGACTATTTTACTTAAACAAACGGCGAGTAAACTGGATTACCACATAGAAACAGCAAAATAAAACATTTTGCCGAAAAAATGAAGGTAGGGGCTGTAAGCGTCAAAAACAGTGAAAACGCGATATACGCTAGTTGAACTAATCTGTAGTGTTGCGGCCTGAGCAGCAGTGTGGCCAGCCGGGCAGTGCGGGTCGATGGTGCAGCACCTGATGCCCCCTGGCCCATGGTAACTATATAAAACGACAATCATCTGCTCCTTCAAATGATGACTATTTTACTTAGACAAACGACGAGTAAACTGGATTACCACATAGAAACAGCAAATTAAACATTTTGCCGAAAAAATGAAGGTAGGGGCTGTAGGCGTCAAAAACCGTGAGGACGCGATATACGCTAGTTGAACTAATCTGTAGTGTTGCGGCCTGAGCAGCAGTTTGGCCAGGCGGGAAGTGCGGGTCGATGGTGCAGCACCTGATGCTCCCTGGCCCATGGTAACTATATAAAACGACAATCATCTGCTCCTTCAAATTATGACTATTTTACTTAAACAAACGGCGAGTAAACTGAATTACCACATAGAAACAGCAAAATAAAACATTTTGCCGAAAAAATGAAGGTAGGGGCTGTAGGCGTCAAAAACCGTGAGGACGCGATATACGCTAGTTGAACTAATCTGTAGTGTTGCGGCCTGAGCAGCAGTTTGGCCAGGCGGGCAGTGCGGGTCGATGGTGCAGCACCTGATGCTCCCTGGCCCATGGTAACTATATACAACCTCAATCATCTGCTCCTTCAAATTATGACTATTTAACTTAAACAAACGGCGAGTAAACTGGATTACCACATAGAAACAGCAAAATAAAACATTTTGCCGAAAAAATGAAGGTAGGGGCTGTAAGCGTCAAAAACAGTGAGAACGAGATGTACGCTAGTTGAACTAAACTGTAGTGTTGCGGCCTGAGCAGCAGTGTGGCCAGGCTGGCAGTGCGGGTCGATGGTGCAGCACCTGATGCTCCCTGGCCCATGGTAACTATATACAACCACAATCAACTGCTCCTTCAAATTATGACTATTTTACTTAAACAAACGGCGAGTAAACTGGATTACCACATAGAAACAGCAAAATAAAACATTTTGCCGAAAAAATGAAGGTAAAGGCTGTAAGCGTCAAAAACAATGAAAACGCGATATACGCTAGTTGAACTAATCTGTAGTGTTGCGGCCTGAGCAGCAGTGTGGCCAGGCGGGCAATGCGGGTCGATGGTGCAGCACCTGATGCTCCCTGGCCCATGGTAACTATATAAAACGACAATCATCTGCTCCTTCAAATTATGACTATTTTACTTAAACAAAGGGCGAGTAAACTGGATTACCACATAGAAACAGCAAAATAAAACATTTTGCCGAAAAAATGAAGGTAGGGGCTGTAGGCGTCAAAAACCGTGAGGACGCGATATACGCTAGTTGAACTAATCTGTAGTGTTGCGGCCTGAGCAGCAGTTTGGCCAGGCGGGCAGTGCGGGTCGATGGTGCAGCACCTGATGCTCCCTGGCCCATGGTAACTATATACAATCACAATCATCTGCTCCTTCAAATTATGACTATTTTACTTAAACAAACGGTTAGTAAACTGGATTACCACATAGAAACATTAAAATAAAACATTTTGCCGAAAAAATGAAGGTAGGGGCTGTAGGCGTCAAAAACCGTGAGAACGCGATATACGCTAGTTGAACTAATCTGTAGTGTTGCGGCCTGAGCAGCAGTGTGGCCAGGCGGGCAGTGCGGGTCGATGGTGCAGCACCTGATGCTCCCTGGCCCATGGTAACTATATACAATCACAATCATCTGCTCCTTCAAATTATGACTATTTTACTTAAACAAACGGTTAGTAAACTGGATTACCACATAGAAACATTAAAATAAAACATTTTGCCGAAAAAATGAAGGTAGGGGCTGTAGGCGTCAAAAACCGTGAGAACGCGATGTACGCTAGTTGAACTAATCTGTAGTGTTGCGGCCTGAGCAGCAGTGTGGCCAGGCGGGCAGTGCGGGTTGATGGTGCAGCACCTGATGCGCCTTGGCCCATGGTAACTATATACAACCACAATCATCTGCTCCTTCAAATTATGACTATTTTACTTAAACAAACGGTTAGTAAACTGGATTACCACTTAGAAACAGCAAAATAAAACATTTTGCCGAAAAAATTTAGGTAGGGGCTGTAGGCGTCAAAAACAGTGAGAACGCGATGTACGCTAGTTGAACTAATCTGTAGTGTTGCGGCCTGAGCAGCAGTGTGGCCAGGCGGGCAGTGCGGGTCGATGGTGCAGCACCTGATGCTCCCTGGCCCATGGTAACTATATACAATCACAATCATCTGCTCCTTCAAATTATGACTATTTTACTTAAACAAACGGTTAGTAAACTGGATTACCACATAGAAACATCAAAATAAAACATTTTGCTGAAAAAATGAAGGTAGGGGCTGTAGGCGTCAAAAACCGTGAGAACGCGATATACGCTAGTTGAACTAATCTGTAGTGTTGCGGCCTGAGCAGCAGTGTGGCCAGGCGGGCAGTGCAGGTCGATGGTGCAGCACCTGATGCTCCCTGGCCCATGGTAACTATATACAACCACAACATTTGCTCCTTCAAATTATGACTATTTAACTTAAACAAACGGCGAGTAAACTGGATTACCACATAGAAACAGGAAAATAAAACATTTTGCCGGAAAAATGAAGGTAGGGACTGTAAGCGTCAAAAACAGTGAGAACGCGATGTACTCTAGTTGAACTAAACTGTAGTGTTGCGGCCTGAGCAGCAGTGTGGCCAGGCGGGCAGTGCGGGTTGATGGTGCAGCACCTGATGCTCCTTGGCCCATGGTAACTATATACAACCACAATCATCTGCTCCTTCAAATTATGACTATTTTACTTAAACAAACGGTTAGTAAACTGGATTACCACTTAGAAACAGCAAAATAAAACATTTTGCCGAAAAAATTTAGGTAGGGGCTGTAGGCGTCAAAAACCGTGAGAACGCGATATATGCTAGTTGAACTAATCTGTAGTGTTGCGGCCTGAGCAGCAGTGTGGCCAGGTGGGCAGTGCGGGTCGATGGTGCAGCACCTGATGCTCCCTGGCCCATGGTAACTATATACAACCACAATCATCTGCTCCTTCAAATTATGACTATTTAACTGAAACAAACGGTGAGTAAACTGGATTACCACATAGAAACAGCAAAATAAAACATTTTGCCGAAAAAATGAAGGTAGGGGCTGTAAGCGTCAAAAACAGTGAGAACGCGATGTACGCTAGTTGAAATAATCTGTAGAGTTGCGACCTGAGCAGCTGTGTGGCCAGGCGGGCAATGCGGGTCGATGGTGCAGCACCTGATGCTCCCTGGCCCATGGTAACTATATACAACCACAATCATCTGCTCCTTCAAATTATGACTATTTAACTTAAACAAACGGTTAGTAAACTGGATTACCACATAGAAACAGCAAAATAAAACATTTTGCCGAAAAAATGAAGGTAAAGGCTGTAAGCGTCAAAGACAGTGAAAACGCGATATACGCTAGTTGAACTAATCTGTAGTGTTGCGGCCTGAGCAGCAGTGTGGCCAGGCGGGCAGTGCGGGTCGATGGTGCAGCACCTGATGCTCCCTGACCCATGGTAACTATATACAACCACAATCATCTGCTCCTTCAAATTATGACTATTTTACTTAAACAAACGGTTAGTAAATTGGATTACCACATAGAAACAGCAAAATAAAACATTTTGCCGAAAAAATGAAGGTAGGGGCTGTAGGCGTCAAAAACCGTGAGAACGCGATATACGCCAGTTGAAGTAATCTGTAGTGTTGCGGCCTGAGCAGCAGTGTGGCCAGGCGGGCAATGCGGGTCGATGGTGCAGCACCTGATGCTCCCTGGCCCATGGTAACTATATACAACCACAATCATCTGCTCCTTCAATTTATGACTATTTTACTTAAACAAACGGCGAATAATCTCGATTACCATATAGAAGCAGCAAAATAAAACATTTTCCCGAAAAAATGAAGGTAGAAGCTGTAAGCGTCAAAAACAGTGAAAACGCGATATACGCTAGTTGAACTAATCTGTAGTGTTGCGGCCTGAGCAGCAGTGTGGCCAGGCGGACAGTGCGGGTGGATGGTGCAGCACCTGATGCTCCCTGGCCCATGGTAACTATATACAAACACAATCATCTGCTTCTTCAAATTATGACTATTTTACTTAAACAAACGGCGAATAATCTCGATTACCATATAGAAGCAGCAAAATAAAACATTTTGCCGAAAAAATGAAGATAGAGGCTGTAAGCGTCAAAAACAGTGAAAACGCGATATACGCTAGTTGAACTAATCTGTAGTGTTGCGGCCTGAGCAGCAGTGTGGCCAGGCGGGCAGTGCGGATCGATGGTGCAGCACCTGATGCTCCCTGGCCCATGGTAACTACATACAACCACAATCATCTGCTCCTTCAAATTATGACTATTTTACTTAAACAAACGGCGAATAATCTCGATTACCATATAGAAGCAGCAAAATAAAACATTTTGCAGAAAAAAAAGAAGGTAGGGGCTGTAAGCGTCAAAAACAGTGAAAACGCGATATACGCTAGTTGAACTAATGTGTAGTGTTGCGGCCTGAGCAGCAGTGTGGCCAGGCAGGCAGTGCGGGTCGATGGTGCAGCACCTGATGCTCCCTGGCCCATGGTAACTATATACAACCACAATCATCTGCTCCTTCAAATTATGACTATTTTACGTAAACAAACGGCGAATAATCTCGATTACCATATAGAAGCAGCAAAATAAAACATTTTGGCGAAAAAATGAAGGTAGGGGCTGTAAGCGTCAAAAACAGTGAAAACGCGATATACGCTAGTTGTACTAATGTGTAGTGTTGCGGCCTGAGCAGCAGTGTGGCCAGGCGGGCAGTGCGGGTCAATGGTGCAGCACCTGATGCTCCCTGGCCCATGGTAGCTATATACAACCACAATCATCTGCTCCTTTAAATTATGACTATTTTACTTAAACAAACGGCGAGTAAACTGGATTACCACATAGAAACAGCAAAATAAAACATTTTGCCGAAAAAATGAAGGTAGGGGCTGTAAGCGTCAAAAACAGTGAAAACGCGATATACGCTAGTTGAACTAATCTGTTGTGTTGCGGCCTGAGCAGCAGTGTGGCCAGGCGGGCATTGCGGGTCGATGGTGCAGCACCTGATGCTCCCTTGCCCATGGTAACAATATAAAACTACAATCATCTGCTCCTTGAAATAATGACTATTTTACTTAAACAAACGGCGAGTAAACTGGATTACCACATAGAAACAGCAAAATAAAACATTTTGCCCAAAAAATGAAGGTAAGGGCTGTAAGCGTCAAAAACAGTGAAAACGCGATATACGCTAGTTGAACTAATCTGTAGTGTTGCGGCCTGAGCAGCAGTGTGGCCAGGCGGGCAGTGCGGGTCGATGGTGCAGCACCTGATGCTCCCTGGCCCATGGTAACTGTATACAACCACAATCATCTACTCCTTGAAATTATGACTACTTTACTTAAACAAACGGCGAATAATCTCGATTACCATATAGAAACAGCAAATTAAAACATTTTTCCGAAAGATGAAGGTAGGGGCTGTAAGCGTCAAAAACCGTGAGAACGCGATGTACGCTAATTGAACTAATCTGTTGTGTTGCGGCCTGAGCAGCAGTGTGGCCAGGCGGGCAGTGCGGGTAGATGGTGCAGCACCTGATGCTCCCTGGCCCATGGTAACCTCATAAAACGACAATCATCTGCTCCTTCAATTTATGACTATTTTACTTAAACAAACGGCGAGTAAACTGGATTACCACATAGAAACAGCAAAATAAAACATTTTGCCGAAAAAATGAAGGTACGGGCTGTAGGCGTCAAAAACCGTGAGAACGCGATATACGCTAGTTGAACTAATCTGTAGTGTTGCGGCCTGAGTAGCAGTGTGGCCAGGCGGGCAGTGCTGGTCGATGGTGCAGCACCTGATGCTCCCTGGCCCATGGTAACTATATACAACAACAATCATCTGCTCCTTCAAATTATGACTATTTAACTTATACAAACGTCGAGTAAACTGGATTACCACATAGAAACAGCAAAATAAAACATTTTGCCGAAAAAATGAAGGTAGGGGCTGTAAGCGTCAAAAACAGTGAGAACGCGATGTACGCTAGATGAACTAATCTGTAGTGTTGCGGCCTGAGCAGCAGTGTGGCCAGGAGGCGGGCAGTGCGGGTCGATGGTGCCAAACCTGATGCTCCCTGGCCCATGGTAACTATATTCAACCACAATCATCTGCTCCTTCAAATTATGCCTTTTTTCTTAAACAAACGGTTAGTAAACTGGATTACCACATAGAAACAGCAAAATAAAACATTTTGCCGAAAAAATGAAGGTAGGGGCTGTAGGCGTCAAAAACCGTGAGAACGCGATATACGCTAGTTGAACTAATCTGTAGTGTTGCGGCCTGAGCAGCAGTGTGGCCAGGCGGGCAGTGCGGGTCGATGGTGCAGCACCTGATGCTCCCTGGCCCATGGTAACTATATACAACCACAATCATCTGCTCCTTCAAATTATGACTATTTAACTTAAACAAACGGCGAGTAAACTGGATTACCACACAGAAACAGCAAAATAAAACATTTTGCCGAAAAAATGAAGTTAGGGGCTGTAAGCGTCAAAAACAGTGAGAACGCGATGTACGATAGTTGAACTAATCTGTAGTGTTGCGGCCTGAGCAGCAGTGTGGCCAGGCGGGCAGTGCGGGTCGATGGTGCAGCACCTAATGCTCCCTGGCCCATGGTAACTATATAAAACCACAATCATCTGCTCCTTCAAATTATGACTATTTAACTTAAACAAACGGCGAGTAAACTGGATTACCACATAGAAACAGAAAAATAAAACATTTTGCCGAAAAAATGAAGGTAAAGGCTGTAAGCGTCAAAAACAGTGAAAACGCGATGTACGCTAGTTGAACTAATCTGTAGTGTTGCGGCCTGAGCAGCAGTGTGGCCAGGCGGGCAATGCGGGTCGATGGTGCAGCTCCTGATGCTCCCTGGCCCATGGTAACTACATACAACCACAATCATCTGCTCCTTAAAATTATGACTATTTTACTTAAACAAACGGCGAATAATCTCGATTACCACATAGAAACAGCAAAATAAAACATTTTGCCGAAAAAATGAAGGAAGGGGCAGTAAGCGTCAAAAACAGTGAAAACGCGATATACGCTAGTTGAACTAATGTGTAGTGTTGCGGCCTGAGCAGCAGTGTGGCCAGGCGGGCAGTGCGGGTCGTTGGTGCAGCACCTAATGCTCCCTGGCCCATGGTAACTATTTACAACCACAATCATCTGCTCCTTCAAATTATGACTATTTAACTTAAACAAACGGCGAGTAAACTTGATTACCACATAGAAAAAGCAAAATAAAACATTTTGCCGAAAAAATGAAGGTAGGGGCTGTAAGCGTCAAAAACAGTGAGAACGCGATGTACGCTAGTTGAACTAATCTGTAGTGTTGCGGCCTGAGCAGCAGTGTGGCCAGGCGGGCAGTGCAGGTCGATGGTGCAGCACCTGATGCTCCCTGGCCCATGGTAACTATACACAACCAGAAACATCTGCTCCATGAAATTATGACTATTTAACTTAGACAAACGGCGAATAATCTCGATTACCATATGGAAACAGCAAAATAAAACATTTGCCAAAAAAATGAAGGTAGGGGCTGTAAGCGTCAAAAACAGTGAAAACGCGATATACGCTAGTTGAACTAATCTGTAGTGTTGCGGCCTGAGCAGCAGTGTGGCCAGGGCGGCCATTGCAGGGCGATGGTGCAGCACCTGATGCTCCCTGGCCCATGGTAACTATATGAAACAACAATCATCTGCTCCATGAAATTATGATTATTTTACTAAACAAACGGCGAATAATCTCGATTACCATATAGAAACAGCAAAATAAAACATTTGCCGAAAAAATGTAGGTAGGGGCTGTAAGAGTCAAAAACAGTGAAAACGCGATATACGCTAGTTGAACTAATCTGTAGTGTTGCGGCCTGAGCAGCAGTGTGGCCAGGGCGGCCATTGCGGGTCGATGGTGCAGCACCTGATGCTCCCTGGCCCATGGTAACTATATACAACCACAATCATCTGCTCCTTCAAATTAAGACTATTTTACTTAAACAAACGGCGAATAATCCCGATTACCATATAGAAGCAGCAAAATAAAACATTTTGCCGAAAAAATGAAGGTAGGGGCTGTAAGCGTCAAAAACAGTGAAAACGCGATATACGCTAGTTGAACTAATCTCTAGTGTTGCGGCCTGAGCAGCAGTGTGGCCAGGCGGGCAGTGCGGATCGATGGTGCAGCACCTGATGCTCCCTGGCCCATGGTAACTACATACAACCACAATCATCTGCTAATTCAAATAATGACTATTTAACTTAAAAAAACGGCGAGTAAACTGGATTAACACATAGAAACAGCAAAATAAAACATTTTGCCGAAGAAAGGAAGGTACGGGCTGTAAGCGTCAAAAACAGTGAAATTGCGATATACGCTAGTTGAACTAATCTGTAGTGTTGCGGCCTGAGCAGCAGTGTGGCCAGGCGGGCAGTGCGGGTCGATGGTGCAGCACCTGATCCTCCCTGGCCCATGGTAACTTTATACAACCACAATCATCTGCTCCTTCAAATTATGACTATTTTATTTAAACAAACGGCGAGTAAACTGGATTACCACATAGAAACAGCAAAATAAAACATTTTGCCGAAAAAATGAAGGTAGGGGCTGTAAGCGTCAAAAACAGTGAAAACGCGATATACGCTAGTTGAACTAATCTGTAGTGTTGCGGCCTGAGCAGCAGTGTGGCCAGGCGGGCAATGCGGGTCGATGGTGCATCACCTGATGCTCCCTGGCCCATGGTAACTATATACAACCACAATCATCTGCTCCTTCAAATTATGACTATTTTACTTAAACAAACGGCGAATAATCTCGATTACCATATAGAAGCAGCAAAATAAAACATTTTGCCGAAAAAATGAAGGTAGGGGCTGTAAGCGTCAAAAACAGTGAAAACGCGATATACGCTAGTTGAACTAATCTGTAGTGTTGCGGCCTGAGCAGCAGTGTCGCCAGGCGGGCAGTGCGGGTCGATGGTGCAGCACCTGATCCTCCCTGGCCCATGGTAACTATATACAACCACAATCATCTGCTCCTTAAAATTATGACTATTTTACTTAAACAAACGGCGAGTAAAGTGGATTACCACATAGAAACAGCAAAATAAAACATTTTGCCGAAAAAATGAAGGTAGGGGCTGTAAGCGTCAAAAACAGTGAAAACGCGATATACGCTAGTTGAACTAATCTGTAGTGTTGCGGCCTGAGCAGCAGTGTGGCCAGGCGGGCAGTGCGGATCGATGGTGCAGCACCTGATGCTCCCTGGCCCATGGTAACTATATACAACCACAATCATCTGCTCCTTCAAATTATGACTATTTTACTTAAACAAACGGCGAATAATCTCGATTACCATATAGAAACAGCAATATAAAACATTTTGCCGAAAAAATGAAGGTAGGGGCTGTAAGCGTCAAAAACAGTGAAAACGCGATATACGCTAGTTGAACTAATCTGTAGTGTTGTGGCCTGAGCAGCAGTGTGGCCAGGCGGGCAGTGCGGGTCGATGGTGCAGCACCTGATCCTCCCTGGCCCATGGTAACTATATACAACCACAATCATCTGCTCCTTCAAATTATGACTATTTTAATTAAACAAACGGCGAGTAAACTGGATTACCACATAGAAACAGGAAAATAAAACGTTTTGCCGAAAAAATGAAGGTAGGGTCTGTAAGCGTCGAAAACTGTGAAAACGCGATATACGCTAGTTGAACTAATCTGTAGTGTTGCGGCCTGAGCAGCAGTGTGGCCAGGCGGGCAGTGCGGATCGATGCACCTGATGCTCTCTGGCTCATGGTAACTATATACAACGACAATCATCTGCTCCTTGAAATTATGACTATTTTACTTAAACAAACAGCGAGTAAACTGGATTACCACATAGAAAACAGCAAAATAAAACATTTTGCCGAAAAAATGAAGGTAGGGGCTGTAAGCGGCAATAACAGTGAAAACGCGATATACGCTAGTTGAACTAATCTGTAGTGTTGCGGCCTGAGCAGCAGTGTGGCCAGGCGGGCAGTGCGGGTCGATGGTGCAGCACCTGATGCTCCCTGGCCCATGGTAACTATATACAACGACAATCAATTGCGCCTTGAAATTATAACTATTTTACTTAAACAAACGGCGAGTATACTGGATTACCACTTAGAAACAGCAAAATAAAACATTTTGCCGAAAAAATGAAGGTAGGGGCTGTAAGCGTCAAAAACAGTGAAATCGCGATATACGCTAGTTGAACTAATCTGCAGTGTTGCGGCCTGAGCAGCAGTGTGGCCAGGCGGGCAGTGCGGGTCGATGGTGCAGCACCTGATCCTCCCTGGCCCATGGTAACTATATACAACCACAGTCATCTGCTCTTTCAAATTATGACTATTTTACTTAAACAAACGGCGAATAATCTCGATTACCATATAGAAACAGGAAATAAAACATTTTGCCGAAAAAATGAAGGTAGGGGCTGTAAGCGTCATAAAACAGTGTAAACACGATATACGCTAGTTGAACTAATCTGTAGTGTTGTGGCCTGAGCAGCAGTGTGGCCAGGCGGGCAGTGCGGGTCGATGGTGCAGCACCTGATCCTCCCTGGCCATGGTAACTATATACAACCACAATCATCTGCCCCTTCAAATTATGACTATTTTATTTAAACAAACGGCGAGTAAACTGGATTACCACATAGAAATAGCAAAATAAAACATTTTGCCGAAAAAATGAAGGTAGGGGCTGTAAGCGTCAAAAACAGTGAAAACGCGATATACGCTAGTTGAACTAATCTGTAGTATTGCGGCCTGAGCAGCAGTGTGGCCAGGCGGGCAGTGCGGATCGATGGTGCAGCACCTGATGCTCTCTGGCTCATGGTAACTATATACAACGACAATCATCTGCTCCTTGAAATTATTACTATTTTACTTAAACAAACAGCGAGTAAACTGGATTACCACATAGAAACAGCAAAATAAAACATTTTGCCGAAAAAATGAAGGTAGGGGCTGTAAGCGCGAAAAACAGTGAAAACGCAATATACGCTAGTTGAACTAATCTGTAGTGTTGCGGCCTGAGCAACAGTGTGGCCAGGCGGGCAGTGCGGGTCGATGGTGCAGCACCTGATGCTCCCTGGCCCATGGTAACTATATACAACCACAATCATCTGCTCCTTCAAATTATGACTATTTTTACTTAAACAAACAGCGAGGTAAACTGGATTTCCACATAGAAACAGAAAAATAAAACATTTTGCCGAAAATATGAAGGTAGGGGCTGTAAGCGTCAAAAACAGTGAAAATGCGATATACGCTAGTTGAACTAATCTGCAGTGTTGCGGCCTGAGCAGCAGTGTGGCCAGGCGGGGCAGTGCGGGGTCGATGGAGCAGCACCTGATGCTCCCTGGCCTATGGTAACTATATACAACCACAATCATCTGCTCCTTCAAATTATGACTATTTTACTTAAACAAACGGCGAGTAAACTGGATTACCACATAGGAGCAGCAAAATAAAACATTTTGCCGAAAAAATGAAGTAGGGGCTGTAAGCATCAAAAACAGTGAGTACGCAATATACGCTAGTTGAACTAATCTGTAGTGTTGCGGCCTGAGCAGCCATGTGGCCTGGCGGGCAGTGCGGATCGATGGTGCAGCACCTGATGCTCTCTGGCTCATGGTAACTATATACAACGACAATCATCTGCTCCTTGAAATTATGACTATTTTACATAAACAAACAGCGAGTAAACTGGATTACCACATAGAAACGGCAAAATAAAACATTTTGCCGAAAAAAATGAAGGTAGGGGCTGTAAGCGGCAATAACAGTTTAAACGCGATATACGCTAGTTGAACTAATCAGTAGTGTTGCGGCCCTGAGCAGCAGTGTGGCCAGGCGGGCAGTGCGGGTCGATGGTGCAGCACCTGATGCTCCCTGGCCCATGGTAACTATATACAACGACAATCATCTGCGCCTTGAAATTATAACTATTTTACTTAAACAAACGGCGAGTATACTGGATTACCACATGGAAACAGCAAAAATAAAACATTTTGCCGAAAAAATGAAGGTAGGGGCTGTAAGCGTCAAAAACAGTGAAATCGCGATATACGCTAGTTGAACTAATCTGTAGTGTTGCGGCCTGAGCAGCAGTGTGGCCAGGCGGGCAGTGCGGGTCGATGGTGCAGCACCTGATCCTCCCTGGCCCATGGTAACTATATACAACCACAATCATCTGCTCTTTCAAATTATGACTATTTTACTTAAACAAACGGCGAATAATCTCGATTACCATATAGAAACAGGAAAAAAAACATTTTGCCGAAAAAATGAAGGTAGGGGCTGTAAGCGTCAAAAACAGTGAAAACACGATATACGATAGTTGAACTAATCTGTAGTGTTGTGGCTTGAGCAGCAGTGTGGCCAGGCGGGCAGTGCGGGTCGATGGTGCAGCACCTGATCCTCCCTGGCCCATGGTAACTATATACAACCACAATCATCTGCCCCTTCAAATTATGACTATTTTATTTAAACAAACGGCGAGTAAACTGGATTACCACATAGAAATAGCAAAATAAAACATTTTGCCGAAAAAATGAAGGTAGGGGCTGTAAGCGTCAAAAACAGTGAAAACGCGATATACGCTAGTTGAACTAATCTGTAGTATTGCGGCCTGAGCAGCAGTGTGGCCAGGCGGGAAGTGCGGATCGATGGTGCAGCACCTGTTGCTCTCTGGCTCATGGTAACTATATACAACGACAATCATCTGCTCCTTGACATTATGACTATTTTACTTAAACAAACAGCGAGTAAACTGGATTACCACATAGAAACAGCAAAATAAAACATTTTGCCGAAAAAATGAAGGTAGGGGCTGTAAGCGCGAAAAACAGTGAAAACGCAATATACGCTAGTTGAACTAATCTGTAGTGTTGCGGCCTGAGCAACAGTGTGGCCAGGCGGGCAATGCGGGTCGATGGTGCAGCACCTGATGCTCCGTGGCCCATGGTAACTATATACAACCACAATCATCTGCTCCTTCAAATTATGACTATTTTACTTAAACAAACAGCGAGTAAACTGGATTTCCACATAGAAACAGAAAAATAAAACATTTTGCCGAAAATATGAAGGTAGGGGCTGTAAGCGTCAAAAACAGTGAAAATGCGACATACGCTAGTTGAACTAATCTGCAGTGTTGCGGCCTGAGCAGCAGTGTGGCCAGGCGGGCAGTGCGGTGTCGATGGAGCAGCACCTGATGCTCCCTGGCCTATGGTAACTATATACAACCACAATCATCTGCTCCTTCAAATTATGACTATTTTACTTAAACAAACGGCGAGTAAACTGGATTACCACATAGAAACAGCAAAATAAAACATTTTGCCGAAAAAATGAAGGAGGGGCTGTAAGCATCAAAAACAGTGAGTACGCAATATACGCTAGTTGAACTAATCTGTAGTGTTGCGGCCTGAGCAGCAGTGTGGCCAGGCGGGCAGTGCGGATCGATGGTGCAGCACCTGATGCTCTCTGGCTCATGGTAACTATATACAACGACAATCATCTGCTCCTTGAAATTATGACTATTTTACTTAAACAAACAGCGAGTAAACTGGATTACCACATTGAAACAGCAAATAAAACATTTTGCCGAAAAAATGAATGTAGGGGCAGTAAGCGGCAAAAACAGTGAAAACGCGATATACGCTAGTTGAACTAATCAGTAGTGTTGCGGCCTGAGCAGCAGTGTGGCCAGGCGGGCAGTGCGGGTCGATGGTGCAGCACCTGATCCTCCCTGGCCCATGGTAACTATATACAACCACAATCATCTGCTCTCTCAAATTTTGACTATTTTACTTAAACAAACGGCGAATAATCTCGATTACCACATAGAAACTGCAATATAAAACATTTTGCCGAAAAAATGAAGGTAGGGGCTGTAAGCGTCAAAAACAGTGAAAACACGATATACGCTAGTTGAAATAATCTGTAGTGTTGCGGCCTGAGCAGCAGTGTGGCCAGGCGGGCAGTGCGGGTCGATGGTGCAGCACCTGATCCTCCCTGGCCCATGGTAACTATATACAACCACAATCATCTGCCCCTTCAAATTATGACTATTTTATTTAAACAAACGGCGAGTAAAACTGGATTACCACATAGAAATAGCAAAATAAAACATTTTGCCGAAAAAATGAAGGTAGGGGCTGTAAGCGTCAAAAACAGTGAAAACGCGATATACGCTAGTTGAACTAATCTGTAGTATTGCGGCCTGAGCAGCAGTGTGGCCAGGCGGTCAGTGCGGATCGATGGTGCAGCACCTGATGCTCTCTGGCGCATGGTAACTATATACAACGACAATCATCTGCTCCTTGAAATTATGACTATTTTACTTAAACAAACAGCGAGTAAACTGGATTACCACATAGAAACAGCAAAATAAAACATTTTGCCGAAAAAATGAAGGTAGGGGCTGTAAGCGCGAAAAACAGTGAGTACGCAATATACGCTAGTTGAACTAATCTGTAGTGTTGCGGCCTGAGCAGCAGTGTGGCCAGGCGGGCAGTGCGGATCGATGGTGCAGCACCTGATGCTCTCTGGCTCATGGTAACTATATACAACGACAATCATCTGCTCCTTGAAATTATGACTATTTTACTTAAACAAACAGCGAGTAAACTGGATTACCACATTGAAACAGCAAATAAAAACATTTTGCCGAAAAAATGAATGTAGGGGCAGTAAGCGGCAAAAAACAGTGAAAACGCGATATACGCTAGTTGAACTAATCAGTAGGGTAACTATATACAACGACAATCATCTGATCCTTGAAATTATAACTATTTTACTTAAACAAACAGCGAGTAAACTGGATTACCACATTGAAACAGCAAATAAAACATTTTGCCGAAAAAATGAATGTAGGGGGCAGTAAGCGGCAAAAAACAGTGAAAACGCGATATACGCTAGTTGAACTAATCAGTAGTGTTGCGGCCTGAGCAGCAGTGTGGCCAGGCGGACAGTGCGGGTCGATGGTGCAGCACCTGATCCTCCCTGGCCCATGGTAACTATATACAACGACAATCATCTGATCCTTGAAATTATAAACTATTTTACTTAAAACAAACAGCGAGTAAACTGGATTACCCACATTGAAACAGCAAATAAACATTTTGCCGAAAAAATGAATGTAGGGGGCAGTAAGCGGCAAAAACCAGTGAAAACGCGATATACGCTAGTTGAACTAATCTGTAAGTGTTGCGGCCTGAGCAGCAGTGTGGCCAGGCGGGCAGTGCGGGTCGATGGTGCAGCACCCTGATCCTCCCTGGCCCATGGTAACTATATACAACGACAATCATCTGATCCTTGAAATTATAACTATTTTACTTAAACAAACAGCGAGTAAACTGGATTACCACATTGAAACAGCAAATAAAACATTTTGCCGAAAAAATGAATGTAGGGGGCAGTAAGCGGCAAAAACAGTGAAAACGCGATATACGCCTAGTTGAACTAATCAGTAGTGTTGCGGCCTGAGCAGCAGTGTGGCCAGGCGGGGCAGTGCGGGTCGATGGTGCAGCACCTGATCCTCCCTGGCCCATGGGTAACTATATACAACGACAATCATCTGATCCTTGAAATTATAACTATTTTACTTAAACAAACGGCGAGAATACTGGATTACCACATAGAAAACAGCAAAATAAAACATTTTGCCGAAAAAATGAAGTTAGGGGCTGTAAAGCGTCAAAAACAGTGAAATCGCGATATACGCTAGTTGAACTAATCTGTAGTGTTGCGGCCCTGAGCAGCAGTGTGGCCAGGGCGGACAGTGCGGGGTCGATGGTGCAGCACCTGATCCTCCCTGGCCCATGGTAACTATATACAAACCACAATCATCTGCTCTTTCAAATTTTGACTATTTTTACTTAAACAAACGGCGAATAATCTCGATTACCACATAGAAACTGCAATATAAAACATTTTGCCGAAAAAATGAAGGTAGGGGCTGTAAGCGTCAAAACAGTGAAAACACGATATACGCTAGTTGAAATAATCTGTAGTGTTGCGGCCTGAGCAGCAGTGTGGCCAGGCGGGCAGTGCGGGTCGATGGTGCAGCACACCTGATCCTCCCTGGCCCATGGTAAACTATATACAACCACAATCATCTGCCCCTTCAAATTATGACTATTTTTATTTAAACAAACGGCGAGTAAACTGGAGTTACCACATAGAAATAGCAAAATAAAACATTTTGCCGAAAAAATGAAGGGTAGGGGGCTGTAAGCGTCAAAAACAGTGAAAACGCGATATACGCTAGTTGAACTAATCTGTAGTATTGCGGCCTGAGCAGCAGTGTGGCCAGGCGGGCAGTGCGGATCGATGGTGGCAGCACCTGATGCTCTCTGGCGCATGGTAACTATATACAAACGACAATCATCTGCTCCTTGAAATTATGACTATTTTACTTAAACAAACAGCGAGTAAACTGGATTAACCACATTGAAACAGCAAAATAAAACATTTTGCCCGAAAAAATGAATGTAGGGGGCTGTAAGCGGCAAAAACAGTGAAAACGCGATATACGGCTAGTTGAACTAATCAGTAGTGTTGCGGCCTGAGCAGCAGTGTGGCCAGGCGGGCAGTGCGGGTCGATGGTTGCAGCACCTGATGCTCCCTGGCCCATGGTAAACTATATACAACGACAATCATCTGATCCTTGAAATTATAACTATTTTACTTAAACAAACGGCGAGAATACTGGATTACCACATAGAAACAGCAAAATAAAACATTTTGCCGAAAAAATGAAGTTAGGGGCCTGTAAGCGTTCAAAAACAGTGAAATTGCGATATACGCTAGTTGATCTAATCTGTAGTGTTGCGGCCTGAGCAGCAGTGTGGCCAGGCGGGCAGTGCGGGTCGATGGGTGCAGCACCTGATCCTCCCTGGCCCATGGTAACTATATACAACCACAATCATCTGCTCTTTCAAATTTTGACTATTTTACTTAAACAAACGGCGAATAATCTCGATTACCACATAGAAACTGCAATATAAAACATTTTGCCGAAAAAATGAAAGTAGGGGCTGTAAGCGTCAAAAACAGTGAAAACACGATATACGCTAGTTGAACTAATCTGTAGTGTTGCGGCCCTGAGCAGCAGTTGTGGCCAGGCGGGCAGTGCGGGTCGATGGTGCAGCACCTGATCCTCCCTGGCCCATGGTAACTATTACAACCACAATCATCTGCTCTTTCAAATTTTGACTATTTTACTTAAACAAACGGCGAATAATCTCGATTACCACATAGAAACTGCAATATAAAACATTTTGCCGAAAAAATGAAGGTAGGGGCTGTAAGCGTCAAAAACAGTGAAAACACGATATACGCTAGTTGAAATAATCTGTAGTGTTGCGGCCTGAGCAGCAGTGTGGCCAGGCGGGCAGTGCGGGTCGATGGTGCAGCACCTGATCCTCCCTGGCCCATGGTAACTATATACAACCACAATCAGTCTGCCCCTTCAAATTATGACTATTTTATTTAAACAAACGGCGAGTAAACTGGATTACCACATAGAAATAGCAAAATAAAACATTTTGCCGAAAAAATGAAGGTAGGGGCTGTAAGCGTCAAAAACAGTGAAAACGCGATATACGCTAGTTGAACTAATCTGTAGTATTGCGGGCCTGAGCAGCAGTGTGGCCAGGCGGGCAGTGCGGATCGATGGTGCAGCACCTGATGCTCTCTGGCGCATGGTAACTATATACACACGACAATCATCTGCTCCTTGAAATTATGACTATTTTACTTAAACAAACAGCGAGTAAACTGGATTACCACATTGAAACAGCAAAATAAAACATTTTGCCGAAAAAATGAATGTAGGGGCCTGTAAGCGGCACAAAAACAGTGAAAACGCGATATACGCTAGTTGAACTAATCAGTAGTGTTGCGGCCTGAGCAGCAGTGTGGCCAGGCGGGCAGTGCGGGGTCGATGGTGCAGCACCTGATGCTCCCTGGCCCATGGTAACTATATACAAGACGACAAATCATCTGATCCTTGAAATTATAACTATTTTACTTAAACAAACGGCGAGAATACTGGATTACCCACATAGAAACAGCAAAATAAAAACATTTTGCCGAAAAGAATGAAGTTAGGGGCTGTAAGCGTCAAAAACAGTGAAATTGCGATTATCGCTAGTTGAACTAATTTGTAGTGTTGCGGCCTGAGCAGCAGTGTGGCCAGGCGGGCAGTGCGGGTCGATGGTGCAGCACCTGATCCTCCCTGGCCCATGGTAACTATATACAACACCACAATCATCTGCTCTTTTCAAATGTATGGACTATTTTACTTAAACAAACGGCGAATAATCTCGATTACCACATAGAAACTGCAATATAAAACATTTTGCCGAAAAAAATGAAAGTAGGGGCTGTAAGCGTTTAAAAACAGTGAAAACACGATATACGCTAGTTGAACTAATCTGTAGTGTTGCGGCCTGAGCAGCAGTGTGGCCAGGCGGGCAGTGCGGGTCGATGGTGCAGCACCTGATCCTCCCTGGCCCATGGGTAACTATATACAACCACAATCATCTGCCCCTTCAAATTATGACTATTTTATTTTAAACAAACGGCGGAGTAAACTGGATTACCACATAGAAATAGCAAAATAAAAACATTTTGCCGAAAAAATGAAGGTAGGGGGCTGTAAGCGTCAAAAACAGTGAAAACGCGATATACGCTAGTTGAACTAATCTGTAGTATTGCGGCCTGAGCAGCAGTGTGGCCAGGCGGGGCAGTGCGGATCGATGGTGCAGCACCTGATGCTCTCTGGCGCATGGTAACTATATACAACGACAATCATCTGCTCCTTGAAATTATGACTATTTTACTTAAACAAACAGTTTTACTTAAACAAACAGCGAGTAAACTGGATTACCACATAGAAACAGCAAAATAAAACATTTTGTCGAAAAAATGAAGGTAGGGGCTGTAAGCGCGAAAAACAGTGAGTACGCAATATACGCTAGTTGAACTAATCTGTAGTGTTGCGGCCTGAGCAGCAGTGTGGCCAGGCGGGCAGTGCGGATCGATGGTGCAGCACCTGATGCTCTCTGGCTCATGGTAACTATATACAACGACAATCATCTGCTCCTTGAAATTATGACTATTTTACTTAAACAAACAGCGAGTAAACTGGATTACCACATTGAAACAGCAAATAAAACATTTTGCCGAAAAAATGAATGTAGGGGCAGTAAGCGGCAAAAACAGTGAAAACGCGATATACGCTAGTTGAACTAATCAGTAGTGTTGCGGCCTGAGCAGCAGTGTGGCCAGGCGGGCAGTGCGGGTCGATGGTGCAGCACCTGATGCTCCCTGGCCCATGGTAACTATATACAACGACAATCATCTGATCCTTGAAATTATAACTATTTTACTTAAACAAACGGCGAGAATACTGGATTACCACATAGAAACAGCAAAATAAAACATTTTGCCGAAAAAATGAAGGTAGGGGCTGTAAGCGTCAAAAACAGTGAAATCGCGATATACGCTAGTTGAACTAATCTGTAGTGTTGCGGCCTGAGCAGCAGTGTGGCCAGGCGGGCAGTGCGGGTCGATGGTGCAGCACCTGATCCTCCCTGGCCCATGGTAACTATATACAACCACAATCATCTGCCCCTTCAAATTATGACTATTTTATTTAAACAAACGGCGAGTAAACTGGATTACCACATAGAAATAGCAAAATAAAACATTTTGCCGAAAAAATGAAGGTAGGGGCTGTAAGCGTCAAAAACAGTGAAAACGCGATATACGCTAGTTGAACTAATCTGTAGTATTGCGGCCTGAGCAGCAGTGTGGCCAGGCGGGGCAGTGCGGATCGATGGTGCAGCACCTGATGCTCTCTGGCGCATGGTAACTATATACAACGACAATCATCTGCTCCTTGAAATTATGACTATTTTACTTAAACAAACAGCGAGTAAACTGGATTACCACATTGAAACAGCAAAATAAAACATTTTGCCGAAAAAATGAATGTAGGGGCTGTAAGCGGGAAAAACAGTGAAAACGCGATATACGCTAGTTGAACTAATCAGTAGTGTTGCGGCCTGAGCAGCAGTGTGGCCAGGCGGGCAGTGCGGGTCGATGGTGCAGCACCTGATGCTCCCTGGCCCATGGTAACTATATACAACGACAATCATCTGATCCTTGAAATTATAACTATTTTACTTAAACAAACGGCGAGAATACTGGATTACCACATAGAAACAGCAAAATAAAACATTTTGCCGAAAAAATGAAGTTAGGGGCTGTAAGCGTCAAAAACAGTGAAATTGCGATATACGCTAGTTGAACTAATCTGTAGTGTTGCGGCCTAAACAGCAGTGTGGCCAGGCGGGCAGTGCGGGTCGATGGTGCAGCACCTGATCCTCCCTGGCCCATGGTAACTATATACAACCACAATCATCTGCTCTTTCAAATTTTGACTATTTTACTTAAACAAACGGCGAATAATCTCGATTACCACATAGAAACTGCAATATAAAACATTTTGCCCAAAAAATGAAGGTAGGGGCTGTAAGCGTCAAAAACAGTGAAAACACGATATACGCTAGTTGAAATAATCTGTAGTGTTGCGGCCTGAGCAGCAGTGTGGCCAGGCGGGCAGTGCGGGTCGATGGTGCAGCACCTGATCCTCCCTGGCCCATGGTAACTATATACAACCACAATCATCTGCCCCTTCAAATTATGACTATTTTATTTAAACAAACGGCGAGTAAACTGGATTACCACATAGAAATAGCAAAATAAAACATTTTGCCGAAAAAATGAAGGTAGGGGCTGTAAGCGTCAAAAACAGTGAAAACGCGATATACGCTAGTTGAACTAATCTGTAGTATTGCGGCCTGAGCAGCAGTGTGGCCAGGCGGGCAGTGCGGATCGATGGTGCAGCACCTGATGCTCTCTGGCGCATGGTAACTATATACAACGACAATCATCTGCTCCTTGAAATTATGACTATTTTACTTAAACAAACAGCGAGTAAACTGGATTACCACATTGAAACAGCAAAATAAAACATTTTGCCGAAAAAATGAATGTAGGGGCTGTAAGCGGGAAAAACAGTGAAAACGCGATATACGCTAGTTGAACTAATCAGTAGTGTTGCGGCCTGAGCAGCAGTGTGGCCAGGCGGGCAGTGCGGGTCGATGGTGCAGCACCTGATGCTCCCTGGCCCATGGTAACTATATACAACGACAATCATCTGATCCTTGAAATTATAACTATTTTACTTAAACAAACGGCGAGAATACTGGATTACCACATAGAAACAGCAAAATAAAACATTTTGCCGAAAAAATGAAGTTAGGGGCTGTAAGCGTCAAAAACAGTGAAATTGCGATATACGCTAGTTGAACTAATCTGTAGTGTTGCGGCCTAAACAGCAGTGTGGCCAGGCGGGCAGTGCGGGTCGATGGTGCAGCACCTGATCCTCCCTGGCCCATGGTAACTATATACAACCACAATCATCTGCTCTTTCAAATTATGACTATTTTACTTAAACAAACGGCGAATAATCTCGATTACCACATAGAAACTGCAATATAAAACATTTTGCCGAAAAAATGAAAGTAGGGGCTGTAAGCGTCAAAAACAGTGAAAACACGATATACGCTAGTTGAACTAATCTGTAGTGTTGCGGCCTGAGCAGCAGTGTGGCCAGGCGGGCAGTGCGGGTCGATGGTGCAGCACCTGATCCTCCCTGGCCCATGGTAACTATATACAACCACAATCATCTGCTCTTTCAAATTTTGACTATTTTACTTAAACAAACGGCGAATAATCTCGATTACCACATAGAAACTGCAATATAAAACATTTTGCCGAAAAAATGAAGGTAGGGGCTGTAAGCGTCAAAAACAGTGAAAACACGATATACGCTAGTTGAAATAATCTGTAGTGTTGCGGCCTGAGCAGCAGTGTGGCCAGGCGGGCAGTGCGGGTCGATGGTGCAGCACCTGATCCTCCCTGGCCCATGGTAACTATATACAACCACAATCATCTGCCCCTTCAAATTATGACTATTTTATTTAAACAAACGGCGAGTAAACTGGATTACCACATAGAAATAGCAAAATAAAACATTTTGCCGAAAAAATGAAGGTAGGGGCTGTAAGCGTCAAAAACAGTGAAAACGCGATATACGCTAGTTGAACTAATCTGTAGTATTGCGGCCTGAGCAGCAGTGTGGCCAGGCGGGCAGTGCGGATCGATGGTGCAGCACCTGATGCTCTCTGGCGCATGGTAACTATATACAACGACAATCATCTGCTCCTTGAAATTATGACTATTTTACTTAAACAAACAGCGAGTAAACTGGATTACCACATTGAAACAGCAAAATAAAACATTTTGCCGAAAAAATGAATGTAGGGGCTGTAAGCGGCAAAAACAGTGAAAACGCGATATACGCTAGTTGAACTAATCAGTAGTGTTGCGGCCTGAGCAGCAGTGTGGCCAGGCGGGCAGTGCGGGTCGATGGTGCAGCACCTGATGCTCCCTGGCCCATGGTAACTATATACAACGACAATCATCTGATCCTTGAAATTATAACTATTTTACTTAAACAAACGGCGAGAATACTGGATTACCACATAGAAACAGCAAAATAAAACATTTTGCCGAAAAAATGAAGTTAGGGGCTGTAAGCGTCAAAAACAGTGAAATTGCGATATACGCTAGTTGAACTAATCTGTAGTGTTGCGGCCTGAGCAGCAGTGTGGCCAGGCGGGCAGTGCGGGTCGATGGTGCAGCACCTGATCCTCCCTGGCCCATGGTAACTATATACAACCACAATCATCTGCTCTTTCAAATTATGACTATTTTACTTAAACAAACGGCGAATAATCTCGATTACCACATAGAAACTGCAATATAAAACATTTTGCCGAAAAAATGAAAGTAGGGGCTGTAAGCGTCAAAAACAGTGAAAACACGATATACGCTAGTTGAACTAATCTGTAGTGTTGCGGCCTGAGCAGCAGTGTGGCCAGGCGGGCAGTGCGGGTCGATGGTGCAGCACCTGATCCTCCCTGGCCCATGGTAACTATATACAACCACAATCATCTGCCCCTTACAAATTATGACTATTTTATTTAAACAAACGGCGAGTAAACTGGATTACCACATAGAAATAGCAAAATAAAACATTTTGCCGAAAAAATGAAGGTAGGGGCTGTAAGCGTCAAAAACAGTGAAAACGCGATATACGCTAGTTGAACTAATCTGTAGTATTGCGGCCTGAGCAGCAGTGTGGCCAGGCGGGCAGTGCGGATCGATGGTGCAGCACCTGATGCTCTCTGGCGCATGGTAACTATATACAACGACAATCATCTGCTCCTTGAAATTATGACTATTTTACTTAAACAAACAGCGAGTAAACTGGATTACCACATAGAAACAGCAAAATAAAACATTTTGCCGAAAAAATGAAGGTAGGGGCTGTAAGCGCGAAAAACAGTGAAAACGCGATATACGCTAGTTGAACTAATCTGTAGTATTGCGGCCTGAGCAGCAGTGTGGCCAGGCGGGCAGTGCGGATCGATGGTGCAGCACCTGATGCTCTCTGGCTCATGGTAACTATATACAACGACAATCATCTCCTCCTTGAAATTATGACTATTTTACTTAAACAAACAGCGAGTAAACTGGATTACCACATAGAAACAGCAAAATAAAACATTTTGCCGAAAAAATGAAGGTAGGGGCTGTAAGCGCGAAAAACAGTGAAAACGCAATATACGCTAGTTGAACTAATCTGTAGTGTTGCGGCCTGAGCAGCAGTGTGGCCAGGCGGGCAGTGCGGATCGATGGTGCAGCACCTGATGCTCTCTGGCTCATGGTAACTATATACAACGACAATCATCTGCTCCTTGAAATTATGACTATTTTACTTAAACAAACAGCGAGTAAACTGGATTACCACATAGAAACAGCAAAATAAAACATTTTGCCGAAAACATGAAGGTAGGGGCTGTAAGCGCGAAAAACAGTGAAAACGCAATATACGCTAGTTGAACTAATCTGTAGTGTTGCGGCCTGAGCAACAGTGTGGCCAGGCGGGCAGTGCGGGTTGATGGTGCAGCACCTGATGCTCCCTGGCCCATGGTAACTATATACAACCACAATCATCTGCTCCTTCAAATTATGACTATTTTACTTAAACAAACAGCGAGTAAACTGGATTTCCACATAGAAACAGAAAAATAAAACATTTTGCCGAAAATATGAAGGTAGGGGCTGTAAGCGTCAAAAACAGTGAAAATGCGATATACGCTAGTTGAACTAATCTGCAGTGTTGCGGCCTGAGCAGCAGTGTGGCCAGGCGGGCAGTGCGGGTCGATGGAGCAGCACCTGATGCTCCCTGGCCTATGGTAACTATATACAACAACAATCATCTGCTCCTTCAAATTATGACTATTTTACTTAAACAAACGGCGAGTAAACTGGATTACCACATAGAAACAGCAAAATAAAACATTTTGCCGAAAAAAATGAAGTAGGGGCTGTAAGCATCAAAAACAGTGAGTACGCAATATACACTAGTTGAACTAATCTGTAGTGTTGCGGCCTGAGCAGCAGTGTGGCCAGGCGGGCAGTGCGGATCGATGGTGCAGCACCTGATGCTCTCTGGCTCATGGTAACTATATACAACGACAATCATCTGCTCCTTGAAATTATGACTATTTTACTTAAACAAACAGCGAGTAAACTGGATTACCACATTGAAACAGCAAAATAAAACATTTTGCCGAAAAAATGAATGTAGGGGCTGTAAGCGGCGAAAACAGTGAAAACGCGATATACGCTAGTTGAACTAATCAGTAGTGTTGCGGCCTGAGCAGCAGTGTGGCCAGGCGGGCAGTGCGGGTCGATGGTGCAGCACCTGATGCTCCCTGGCCCATGGTAACTATATACAACGACAATCATCTGATCCTTGAAATTATAACTATTTTACTTAAACAAACGGCGAGAATACTGGATTACCACATGGAAACAGCAAAATAAAACATTTTGCCGAAAAAATGAAGTTAGGGGCTGTAAGCGTCAAAAACAGTGAAATCGCGATATACGCTAGTTGAACTAATCTGTAGTGTTGCGGCCTGAGCAGCAGTGTGGCCAGGCGGGCAGTGCGGGTCGATGGTGCAGCACCTGATCCTCCCTGGCCCATGGTAACTATATACAACCACAATCATCTGCTCTTTCAAATTATGACTATTTTACTTAAACAAACGGCGAATAATCTCGATTACCACATAGAAACTGCAATATAAAACATTTTGCCGAAAAAATGAAGGTAGGGGCTGTAAGCGTCAAAAACAGTGAAAACACGATATACGCTAGTTGAACTAATCTGTAGTGTTGCGGCCTGAGCAGCAGTGTGGCCAGGCGGGCAGTGCGGGTCGATGGTGCAGCACCTGATCCTCCCTGGCCCATGGTAACTATATACAACCACAATCATCTGCCCCTTCAAATTATGACTATTTTATTTAAACAAACGGCGAGTAAACTGGATTACCACATAGAAATAGCAAAATAAAACATTTTGCCGAAAAAATGAGGGTAGGGGCTGTAAGCGTCAAAAACAGTGAAAACGCGATATACGCTAGTTGAACTAATCTGTAGTATTGCGGCCTGAGCAGCAGTGTGGCCAGGCGGGCAGTGCGGATCGATGGTGCAGCACCTGATGCTCTCTGGCGCTTGGTAACTATATACAACGACAATCATCTGCTCCTTGAAATTATGACTATTTTACTTAAACAAACAGCGAGTAAACTGGATTACCACATAGAAACAGCAAAATAAAACATTTTGCCCAAAAAATGAAGGTAGGGGCTGTAAGCGCGAAAAACAGTGAAAACGCAATATACGCTAGTTGAACTAATCTGTAGTGTTGCGGCCTGAGCAACAGTGTGGCCAGGCGGGCAGTGCGGGTCGATGGTGCAGCACCTGATGCTCCCTGGCCCATGGTAACTATATACAACCACAATCATCTGCTCCTTCAAATTATGACTATTTTACTTAAACAAACAGCGAGTAAACTGGATTTCCACATAGAAACAGAAAAATAAAACATTTTGCCGAAAATATGAAGGTAGGGGCTGTAAGCGTCAAAAACAGTGAAAACGCGATATACGCTAGTTGATCTAATCTGCAGTGTTGCGGCCTGAGCAGCAGTGTGGCCAGGCGGGCAGTGCGGGTCGATGGAGCAGCACCTGATGCTCCCTGGCCTATGGTAACTATATACAACCACAATCATCTGCTCCTTCAAATTATGACTATTTTACTTAAACAAACGGCGAGTAAACTGGATTACCACATAGAAACAGCAAAATAAAACATTTTGCCGAAAAAATGAAGTAGGGGCTGTAAGCATCAAACACAGTGAGAACGCGATATACGCTAGTTGAACTAATCTGTAGTGTTGCAGCCTGAGCAGCAGTGTGGCCAGGCGGGCAGTGCGGGTAGATGGTGCAGCACCTGATGCTCCCTGGCCCATGGTAACTACATACAACGACAATCATCTGCTCCTTGAAATTATGACTATTTTACTTGAACAAACGGCGAGTAAACTGGATTACCACAAAGAAACAGCAAAAAAAAACATTTTGCCGAAAAAATGAAGGTAGGGGCTGTAAGCGTTAAAAACAGTGAAAACGCGACATACGCTAGTTGAAGTAATCTGTAGTCTTGCGGCCTGAGCAGCAGTGTGGCCAGGCGGGCAGTGCGGGTCGATGGTGCAGCACCTGATGCTCTCTGGCTCATGGTAACTATATACAACGACAATCATCTGCTCCTTGAAATTATGACTATTTTACTTAAACAAACAGCGAGTAAACTGGATTACCACATAGAAACAGCAAAATAAAACATTTTGCCGAAAATATGAAGGTAGGGGCAGTAAGCGTCAAAAACAGTGAGAACGCGATGTACGCTAGTTGAACTAATCTGTAGCGTTGGGGCCTGAGCAGCAGTGTGGCCAGGCGGGCTGTGCGGGTCGATGGTGCAGCACCTGATGCTCCCTGGCCCATGGTAACTATATAAAACCACAATCATCTGCTCCTTCAAATTATGACTATTTTACTTAAACAAACGGCCTGTAAACTGGATTACCACATAGAAACAGCAAAATAAAACATTTTGATGAAAAAGTGAAGTAGGGGCTGTAAGCGTCAAAAACAGTGAGAACGCGATATACGCTAGTTGAACTAATGTGTAGTGTTGCGGCCTGAGCAGCAGTGTGGCCAAGCGGGCAGTGCGGGTAGATGGTGCAGCACCTGATGCTCCCTGGCCCATGGTAACTACATACAACGACAATCATCAGCTCCTTGAAATTATGACTATTTTGCTTGAACAAACGGCGAGTAAACTGGATCACCACATAGAAACAGCAAAATAAAACATTTTGCCGAAAAAATGAAGGTAGGGGCTGTAAGCGTCAAAAACAATGAAAACGCGATATACGCTAGTTGAAGTAATCTGTAGTGTTGCGGCCTGAGCAGCAGTGTGGCCAGGCGGGCAGTGCGGGTCGATGGTGCAGCACCTGATGCTCCCTGGCCCATGGTAACTGTATACAACCACAATAATATGCTCCTTGAAATTTTGACTATTTTAATGAAACAAACGGCGAATAATCTCGATTACCATATAGAAACAGCAAATTAAAACATTTTGCCGAAAAAATGAGGGTAAGAGCTGTAAGTGTCAAAAACAGTGAAAACGCGATATACGCTAGTTGATCTAATCTGTAGTGTTGCGGCCTGAGCAGCAGTGTGGCCAGGGGCCAGTGCGGGTCGATGGTGCAGTACGTGATGCTCCCTGGCCCGTGGTAACTGTATACAACCACAATCATCTGCTCCTTGAAATTATGACTATTTTACTTAAAGAAACGGCGAATAATTTCGATTACCATATAGAAACAGCAAAATAAAACATTTTGCCGAAAAAATGAAGGTAGGGGCTGTAAGCGTCGAAAACAGTGAAATCGCGATATACGCTAGTTGAACTAATCTGTAGTGTTGCGGCCTGAGCAGCAGTGTGGCCAGGGCGGGCAGTGCGGGTCGATGGTGCAGCACCTGATGCTCCCTGGCCCATGGTAACTATATACAACCACAATCAACTGCCCCTTGAAATTATGACTATTTTAATTAAACAAACGGCGAGTAAACTGGATTACCACATAGAAACAGCAAAATAAAACAATCTGCCGAAAAAATGAAGGTAGGGGCAGTAAGCGTCAAAAACAGTGAAATCGCGATACACGCTAGTTGAACTAATCTGTAGTGATGCGGCCTGAGCAGCAGTGTGGCCAGGGCGGCCAGTGCGGGTCGATGGTGCAGCACCTGATGCTCCCTGGCCCATGGTAACTATATACAATCACAGTCATCTGCCCCTTGAAATTATGACTATTTTATTTAAACAAACGGCGAGTAAACTGGATTACCACATAGAAACAACAAAATAAAACTTTTGTTAAAAAAATTGAAGGTAGGCGCTGTAAGCGTCAAAAACAGTGAAAACGTGATATACGCTAGTTGAACTAATCTGTAGTGTTGCGGCCTGAACAGCAGTGTGGCCAGACGGGCAGTGCGGGTCGATGGTGCAGGACCTGATGCTCCCTGGCCCATGGTAACTGTATACAACCACAATAATATGCTCCTTGAAATTATGACTATTTTACTCAAACAAACGGCGAATAATCTCGATTACCATATAGAAACAGCAAAATAAAACATTTTGCCGAAAAAATGTGGGTAGGAGCTGTAAGCGTCAAAAACAGTGAAAACGCGAAATACGATCGTTGAACTAATCTGTAGTGTTGCGGCCTGAGCAGCAGTGTGGCCAGGCGGCCAGTGCGGGTCGATGGTGCAGCACCTGATTCTCCCTGGCCCATGGTAACTATATACAACCACATTCATCTGCTCCTTGAAATTATGACTATATTACTTAAACAAACGGCGAATAATCTCGATTACCATATACGAACAGCAAAATAAAACATTTTGCCGAAAAAATGAAGGTAGGGGCTGTAAGCGTCAAAAACTGTGAAAACGCGATATACGCTAGTTGAACTAATCTGTAGTGTTGCGGTCTGAGCAGCAGTGTGGCCAGGGGCCAGTGTGGGTCGATGGTGCAGTACGTGATGCTCCCTGGCCCGTGGTAACTGTATACAACCACAATCATCTGCACCTTGAAATTATGACTATTTTACTTAAACAAACGGCGAGTAAACTGGATTACCACATAGAAACAGCAAAATAAAACCTTTTGCCGAAAAAATGAAGGTAGGGGCTGTAAGCGTCAAAAACAGTGAGAACGCGATGTACGCTAGTTGAACTAATCTGTAGTGTTGCGGCATGAGCAGCAGTGTGGCCAGGGGCCAGTGAGGGTCGATGGTGCAGCACCTGATGCTCCCTGGCCCATGGTAACTGTATACAACCACAATCATCTGCTCCTTGAAATTATGACTATTTTACTTAAACAAACGGCGAATAATTTCGATTACAATATAGAAACAGCAAAATAAAACATTTTGCCGAAGAAATGAAGGTAGGGGCTGTAAGCGTCAAAAACAGTGAAAACGCGATATACGCTAGGTGAACTAATCTGTAGGGTTGCGGCCTGAGCAGCAGTGTCTCAGGGCGGCCAGTGCGGGTCGATGGTGCAGTACGTGATGCTCCTTGGCCCATGGTAACTGTATACAACCACAATCATCTGCTCCTTGAAATTATGACTATTTTACTCAAACAAACGGCGAATAATCTCGATTACCATATAGAAACAGCAAAATAAAACATTTTGCCGAAAAAATGAGGGTAGGAGCTTTAAGCGTCAAAAACAGTGAAATCGCGATATACGCTAGTTGAACTAATCTGTAGTGTTGCGGCCTGAGCAGCAGTGTGGCCAGGGCGGCCAGTGCGGGTCGATGGTGCAGCACCTGAAGCTGCCTGGCCCATGGTAACTATATACAACGACAATCATCTGCTCCTTGAAATTATGACTATTTTACTTAAACAAACGGCGAAAAAACACGATTATCATATAGAAACAGCAAAATAAAACATTTTGCCGAAAAAATGAAGGTAGGGGCTGTAAGCGTCAAAAACAGTGAAAACGCGATAGACGCTAGGTGAACTAATCTGTAGTGTTGCGGCCTGAGCAGCAGTGTGGCCAGGGCGGCCAGTGCGGGTCGATGGTGCAGCACATGATGCACCCTGGCTCATGTTAATTATATACAACCACATTCATCTGCTCCTTGAAATTATGACTATTTTACTTAAACAAACGGCGAGTAAACTGGATTACCAAGTAGAAACAGCAAAATAAAACATGTTGCCGAAAAAATGAAGGTAGGCGCTGTAAGCGTCAAAACCAGTGAAATCGCGATATACGCTAGTTGAATTAATCTGTAGTGTTGCGGCCTGAGCAGCAGTGTGGCCAGGGCGGCCAGTGCGGGTCGATGGTGCAGCACGTGATGCTCCCTGGCCCATGGTAACTATATCCAATCACAGTCATCTGCTCCTTGAAATTATAACTATTTTACTAAGACAAACGGCGAATAATCTCGATTACCATATAGAAACAGCAAAATAAAACATTTTACCGAAAAAATGAAGGTAGGCGCTGTAAGCGTCAAAAACAGTGAAATCGCGATATACGCTAGTTGAACTAATCTGTAGTGTTGCGGCCTGAGCAGCAGTGTGGCCAGGGCGGCCAGTGCGGGTCGATGGTGCAGCACCTGATGGTCCCTGGCCCATGGTAACTGTATACAACCACAATAATATGCTCCTGGAAATTATGACTATTTTACTCAAACAAACGGCGAATAATATCGATTACCATATAGAAACAGCAAAATAAAACATTTTGCCGAAAAAATGAGGGTAGGAGCTTTAAGCGTCAAAAACAGTGAAATCGCGATATACGCTAGTTGAACTAATCTGTAGTGTTGCGGTCTGAGCAGCATTGTGGCCAGGGGCCAGGGCGGGTCGATGGTGCAGTACGTGATGCTCGCTGGCCCATGGTAACTGTATACAACCACAATCATCTGCTCCTTGAAATTATGATTATTTTACTTAAACAAAGGGCGAATAATTTCGATTACCATATAGAAACAGCAAAATAAAACATTTTGCCGAAAAAATGAAGGTAGGGGCTGTAAGCGTCAAAAACAGTGAAAACGCGATATACGCTAGGTGAACTAATCTGTAGTGTTGCGGCCTGAGGAGCAGTGTGGCCAGGGCGGCCAGTGCGGGTCGATGGTGCAGCACCTGATGGTCCCTGGCCCATGGTAACTATATACAACGACAATCATCTGATCCTTGAAATTATAACTATTTTACTTAAACAAACGGCGAGAATACTGGATTACCACATGGAAACAGCAAAATAAAACATTTTGCCGAAAAAATGAAGTTAGGGGCTGTAAGCGTCAAAAACAGTGAAATCGCGATATACGCTAGTTGAACTAATCTGTAGTGTTGCGGCCTGAGCAGCAGTGTGGCCAGGCGGGCAGTGCGGGTCGATGGTGCAGCACCTGATCCTCCCTGGCCCATGGTAACTATATACAACCACAATCATCTGCTCTTTTAAATTATGACTATTTTACTTAAACAAACGGCGAATAATCTCGATTACCACATAGAAACTGCAATATAAAACATTTTGCCGAAAAAATGAAGGTAGGGGCTGTAAGCGTCAAAAACAGTGAAAACACGATATACGCTAGTTGAACTAATCTGTAGTGTTGCGGCCTGAGCAGCAGTGTGGCCAGGCGGGCAGTGCGGGTCGATGGTGCAGCACCTGATCCTCCCTGGCCCATGGTAACTATATACAACCACAATCATCTGCCCCTTCAAATTATGACTATTTTATTTAAACAAACGGCGAGTAAACTGGATTACCACATAGAAATAGCAAAATAAAACATTTTGCCGAAAAAATGAGGGTAGGGGCTGTAAGCGTCAAAAACAGTGAAAACGCGATATACGCTAGTTGAACTAATCTGTAGTATTGCGGCCTGAGCAGCAGTGTGGCCAGGCGGGCAGTGCGGATCGATGGTGCAGCACCTGATGCTCTCTGGCGCATGGTAACTATATACAACGACAATCATCTGCTCCTTGAAATTATGACTATTTTACTTAAACAAACAGCGAGTAAACTGGATTACCACATAGAAACAGCAAAATAAAACATTTTGCCCAAAAAATGAAGGTAGGGGCTGTAAGCGCGAAAAACAGTGAAAACGCAATATACGCTAGTTGAACTAATCTGTAGTGTTGCGGCCTGAGCAACAGTGTGGCCAGGCGGGCAGTGCGGGTCGATGGTGCAGCACCTGATGCTCCCTGGCCCATGGTAACTATATACAACCACAATCATCTGCTCCTTCAAATTATGACTATTTTACTTAAACAAACAGCGAGTAAATTGGATTTCCACATAGAAACAGAAAAATAAAACATTTTGCCGAAAATATGAAGGTAGGGGCTGTAAGCGTCAAAAACAGTGAAAACGCGATATACGCTAGTTGATCTAATCTGCAGTGTTGCGGCCTGAGCAGCAGTGTGGCCAGGCGGGCAGTGCGGGTCGATGGAGCAGCACCTGATGCTCCCTGGCCTATGGTAACTATATACAACCACAATCATCTGCTCCTTCAAATTATGACTATTTTACTTAAACAAACGGCGAGTAAACTGGATTACCACATAGAAACAGCAAAATAAAACATTTTGCCGAAAAAATGAAGTAGGGGCTGTAAGCATCAAACACAGTGAGAACGCGATATACGCTAGTTGAACTAATCTGTAGTGTTGCAGCCTGAGCAGCAGTGTGGCCAGGCGGGCAGTGCGGGTAGATGGTGCAGCACCTGATGCTCCCTGGCCCATGGTAACTACATACAACGACAATCATCTGCTCCTTGAAATTATGACTATTTTACTTGAACAAACGGCGAGTAAACTGGATTACCACAAAGAAACAGCAAAAAAAAACATTTTGCCGAAAAAATGAAGGTAGGGGCTGTAAGCGTTAAAAACAGTGAAAACGCGACATACGCTAGTTGAAGTAATCTGTAGTCTTGCGGCCTGAGCAGCAGTGTGGCCAGGCGGGCAGTGCGGGTCGATGGTGCAGCACCTGATGCTCTCTGGCTCATGGTAACTATATACAACGACAATCATCTGCTCCTTGAAATTATGACTATTTTACTTAAACAAACAGCGAGTAAACTGGATTACCACATAGAAACAGCAAAATAAAACATTTTGCCGAAAATATGAAGGTAGGGGCAGTAAGCGTCAAAAACAGTGAGAACGCGATGTACGCTGGTTGAACTAATCTGTAGCGTTGGGGCCTGAGCAGCAGTGTGGCCAGGCGGGCTGTGCGGGTCGATGGTGCAGCACCTGATGCTCCCTGGCCCATGGTAACTATATAAAACCACAATCATCTGCTCCTTCAAATTATGACTATTTTACTTAAACAAACGGCCTGTAAACTGGATTACCACATAGAAACAGCAAAATAAAACATTTTGATGAAAAAGTGAAGTAGGGGCTGTAAGCGTCAAAAACAGTGAGAACGCGATATACGCTAGTTGAACTAATGTGTAGTGTTGCGGCCTGAGCAGCAGAGTGGCCAAGCGGGCAGTGCGGGTAGATGGTGCAGCACCTGATGCTCCCTGACCCATGGTAACTACATACAACGACAATCATCAGCTCCTTGAAATTATGACTATTTTGCTTGAACAAACGGCGAGTAAACTGGATCACCACATAGAAACAGCAAAATAAAACATTTTGCCGAAAAAATGAAGGTAGGGGCTGTAAGCGTCAAAAACAATGAAAACGCGATATACGCTAGTTGAGTAATCTGTAGTGTTGCGGCCTGAGCAGCAGTGTGGCCAGGCGGGCAGTGCGGGTCGATGGTGCAGCACCTGATGCTCCCTGGCCCATGGTAACTGTATACAACCACAATAATATGCTCCTTGAAATTTTGACTATTTTAATCAAACAAACGGCGAATATTCTCGATTACCATATAGAAACAGCAAAATAAAACATTTTGCCGAAAAAATGAGGGTAAGAGCTGTAAGTGTCAAAAACAGTGAAAACGCGATATACGCTAGTTGATCTAATCTGTAGTGTTGCGGCCTGAGCAGCAGTGTGGCCAGGCGGCCAGTGCGGGTCGATGGTGCAGCACCTGATGCTCCCTGGCCCATTGTAACTATATACAACCACATTCATCTGCTCCTTGAAATTATGACTATATTACTTAAACAAACGGCGATTAATCTCGATTACCATATAGAAACAGCAAAATAAAACATTTTGCCGAAAAAATGAAGGTAGGGGCTGTAAGCGTCAAAAACAGTGAAAACGCGATATACGCTAGTTGAACTAATCTGTAGTGTTGCGGCCTGAGCAGCAGTGTGGCCAGGGGCCAGTGCGGGTCGATGGTGCAGTACGTGATGCTCCCTGGCCCGTGGTAACTGTATACAACCACAATCATCTGCTCCTTGAAATTATGACTATTTTACTTAAAGAAACGGCGAATAATTTCGATTACCATATAGAAACAGCAAAATAAAACATTTTGCCGAAAAAATGAAGGTAGGGGCTGTAAGCGTCGAAAACAGTGAAATCGCGATATACGCTAGTTGAACTAATCTGTAGTGTTGCGGCCTGAGCAGCAGTGTGGCCAGGGCGGGCAGTGCGGGTCGATGGTGCAGCACCTGATGCTCCCTGGCCCATGGTAACTATATACAACCACAATCATCTGCTCCTTGAAATTATGACTATTTTAATTAAACAAACGGCGAGTAAACTGGATTACCACATAGAAACAGCAAAATAAAACAATCTGCCGAAAAAATGAAGGTAGGGGCAGTAAGCGTCAAAAACAGTGAAATCGCGATACACGCTAGTTGAACTAATCTGTAGTGATGCGGCCTGAGCAGCAGTGTGGCCAGGGCGGCCAGTGCGGGTCGATGGTGCAGCACCTGATGCTCCCTGGCCCATGGTAACTATATACAATCACAGTCATCTGCCCCTTGAAATTATGACTATTTTATTTAAACAAACGGCGAGTAAACTGGATTACCACATAGAAACAACAAAATAAAACATTTTGTTAAAAAAATTGAAGGTAGGCGCTGTAAGCGTCAAAAACAGTGAAAACGTGATATACGCTAGTTGAACTAATCTGTAGTGTTGCGGCCTGAACAGCAGTGTGGCCAGACGGGCAGTGCGGGTCGATGGTGCAGGACCTGATGCTCCCTGGCCCATGGTAACTGTATACAACCACAATAATATGCTCCTTGAAATTATGACTATTTTACTCAAACAAACGGCGAATAATCTTGATTACCATATAGAAACAGCAAAATAAAACATTTTGCCGAAAAAATGTGGGTAGGAGCTGTAAGCGTCAAAAACAGTGAAAACGCGAAATACGATCGTTGAACTAATCTGTAGTGTTGCGGCCTGAGCAGCAGTGTGGCCAGGCGGCCAGTGCGGGTCGATGGTGCAGCACCTGATTCTCCCTGGCCCATGGTAACTATATACAACCACATTCATCTGCTCCTTGAAATTATGACTATATTACTTAAACAAACGGCGAATAATCTCGATTACCATATACGAACAGCAAAATAAAACATTTTGCCGAAAAAATGAAGGTAGGGGCTGTAAGCGTCAAAAACTGTGAAAACGCGATATACGCTAGTTGAACTAATCTGTAGTGTTGCGGTCTGAGCAGCAGTGTGGCCAGGGGCCAGTGTGGGTCGATGGTGCAGTACGTGATGCTCCCTGGCCCGTGGTAACTGTATACAACCACAATCATCTGCACCTTGAAATTATGACTATTTTACTTAAACAAACGGCGAGTAAACTGGATTACCACATAGAAAAAGCAAAATAAAACCTTTTGCCGAAAAAATGAAGGTAGGGGCTGTAAGCGTCAAAAACAGTGAGAACGCGATGTACGCTAGTTGAAATAATCTGTAGTGTTGCGGCATTAGCAGCAGTGTGGCCAGGGGCCAGTGAGGGTCGATGGTGCAGCACCTGATGCTCCCTGGCCCATGGTAACTGTATACAACCACAATCATCTGCTCCTTGAAATTATGACTATTTTACTTAAACAAACGGCGAATAATTTCGATTACAATATAGAAACAGCAAAATAAAACATTTTGCCGAAGAAATGAAGGTAGGGGCTGTAAGCGTCAAAAACAGTGAAAACGCGATATACGCTAGGTGAACTAATCTGTAGGGTTGCGGCCTGAGCAGCAGTGTCTCAGGGCGGCCAGTGCGGGTCGATGGTGCAGTACGTGATGCTCCTTGGCCCATGGTAACTGTATACAACCACAATCATCTGCTCCTTGAAATTATGACTATTTTACTCAAACAAACGGCGAATAATCTCGATTACCATATAGAAACAGCAAAATAAAACATTTTGCCGAAAAAATGAGGGTAGGAGCTTTAAGCGTCAAAAACAGTGAAATCGCGATATACGCTAGTTGAACTAATCTGTAGTGTTGCGGCCTGAGCAGCAGTGTGGCCAGGGCGGCCAGTGCGGGTCGATGGTGCAGCACCTGAAGCTGCCTGGCCCATGGTAACTATATACAACCACAATCATCTGCTCCTTGAAATTATGACTATTTTACTTAAACAAACGGCGAAAAAACACGATTATCATATAGAAACAGCAAAATAAAACATTTTGCCGAAAAAATGAAGGTAGGGGCTGTAAGCGTCAAAAACAGTGAAAACGCGATAGACGCTAGGTGAACTAATCTGTAGTGTTGCGGCCTGAGCAGCAGTGTGGCCAGGGCGGCCAGTGCGGGTCGATGGTGCAGCACATGATGCACCCTGGCTCATGTTAATTATATACAACCACATTCATCTGCTCCTTGAAATTATGACTATTTTACTTAAACAAACGGCGAGTAAACTGGATTACCAAGTAGAAACAGCAAAATAAAACATGTTGCCGAAAAAATGAAGGTAGGCGCTGTAAGCGTCAAAACCAGTGAAATCGCGATATACGCTAGTTGAATTAATCTGTAGTGTTGCGGCCTGAGCAGCAGTGTGGCCAGGGCGGCCAGTGCGGGTCGATGGTGCAGCACGTGATGCTCCCTGGCCCATGGTAACTATATCCAATCACAGTCATCTGCTCCTTGAAATTATAACTATTTTACTAAGACAAACGGCGAATAATCTCGATTACCATATAGAAACAGCAAAATAAAACATTTTACCGAAAAAATGAAGGTAGGCGCTGTAAGCGTCAAAAACAGTGAAATCGCGATATACGCTAGTTGAACTAATCTGTAGTGTTGCGGCCTGAGCAGCAGTGTGGCCAGGGCGGCCAGTGCGGGTCGATGGTGCAGCACCTGATGCTCCCTGGCCCATGGTAACTATATACAACCACAATCATCTACTCCTTAAAATTATGACTATTTTACTTAAACAAACGGCGAGTAAACTGGATTACCACATAGAAACAGCAAAATAAAACAATTTGCCGAAAAAATGAAGGTAGGGGCTGTAAGCGTCAAAAACAGTGAAAACGCGATATACGCTAGGTGAACTAATCTGTAGTGTTGCGGCCTGACCAGCAGTGTGGCCAGGGCGGCCAGTGCGGGTCGATGGTGCAGTACGTGATGCTCCCTGGCCCATGGTAACTGTATACAACCACAATCATCTGCTCCTTGAAATTATGACTATATTACTTAAACAAACGGCGAAGAATCTCGATTACCATATAGAAACAGCAAAATAAAACATTTTGCCGAAAAAATGAAGGTAGGGGCTGTAAGCGTCAAAATAGTGAGAACGCGATATACGCTAGTTGAACTAATCTGTAGTGTTGCGGCCTGAGCAGCAGTGACGCCATACGGGCAGTGCAGGTCGATGGTGCAGCACCTGATGCTCCCTGGCCCATTGTAACTATATACAACCACAATCATCAGCTCCTTCAAATTATGACTATTTTACTTAAAAAACGGCGAGTAAACTGGATTACCACATAGAAACAGCAAAATAAAACATTTTGCCGAAAAAATGAAGGTACGGGCTGTAAGCGCCAAAAACAGTGAAAACGCGATATACGCTAGTTGAACTAATCTGTAGTGTTGCGGCCTGAGCAGCAGGGTGGCCAGGGCGGCCAGTGTGGTTCGATGAAGCAGCACCTGATGCTCCCTGGCCCATGGTAACTATATACAACGACAATCATCTGCTCCTTGAAATTATGACTATTTTACTTAAACAAACGGCGAGTAAACTGGATTACCACATAGAAACAGCAAAATAAAACATTTTGCCGAAAAAATGAAGGTAGGGGCTGTAAGCGTCGAAAACAGTGAAATCGTGATATACGCTAGTTGAACTAATCTGTAGTGTTGCGGCCTGAGCAGCAGTGTGGCCAGGGCGGCCAGTGCGGGTCGATGGTGCAGCACGTGATGCTCCCTGGCCCATGGTAACTATATCCAATCACAGTCATCTGCTCCTTGAAATTATGACTATTTTACTAAAACAAACGGCGAATACTCTCGATTACCATACAGAAACAGCAAAATAAAACATTTTACCGAAAAAATGAAGGTAGGCGCTGTAAGCGTCAAAAACAGTGAAATCGCGATATACGCTAGTTGAACTAATCTGTAGTGTTGCGGCCTGAGCAGCATTGTGGCCAGGGGCTAGTGCGGGTCGATGGTGCAGTACGTGATGCTCGCTGGCCCATGGTAACTGTATACAACCACAATCATCTGCTCCTTGAAATTATGATTATTTTACTTAAACAAACGGCGAATAATTTCGATTACCATATAGAAACAGCAAAATAAAACATTTTGCCGAAAAAATGAAGGTAGGGGCTGTAAGCGTCAAAAACAGTGAAAACGCGATATACGCTAGGTGAACTAATCTGTAGTGTTGCGGCCTGAGGAGCAGTGTGGCCAGGGCGGCCAGTGCGGGTCGATGGTGCAGCACCTGATGCTCCCTGGCTCATGGTAACTATATAAAACCACATTCATCTGCTGCTTGAAATTATGACTATTTTACTAAATCAAACGGCGAATAATCTCGACTACCATATAGAAACAGCAAAATAAAACATTTTGCCGAAAAAATGAAGGTAGGGGCTGTAAGCGTCAAAAACAGTGAAAACGCGATATACGCTAGTTGAAGTAATCTGTAGTGTTGCGGCCTGAGCAGCAGTGTGGCCAGGGCGGCCAGTGCGGGTCGATGGTGCAGCGCGTGATGCTCCCTGGCCCATGGTAACTATATACAACCACAATCATCTACTCCTTAAAATTATGACTATTTTACTTAAACAAACGGCGAGTAAACTGGATTACCACATAGAAACAGCAAAATAAAACAATTTGCCGAAAAAATGAAGGTAGGGGCTGTAAGCGTCAAAAACAGTGAAATCGCGATATACGCTAGTTGAACTAATCTGTAGTGTTGCGGCCTGAGCAGCAGTGTGGCCAGGGGCCAGTGTGGGTCGATGGTGCAGCACATGATGCTCCCTGGCCCATGGTAACTGTATACAACCACAATCATCTGCTCCTTGAAATTATGACTATTTTACTTAAACAAACGGCGAATAATTTCGATTACCATATAGAAACAGCAAAATAAAACATTTTGCCGAAAAAATGAAGGTAGGGGCTGTAAGCGTCAAAAACATTGAAAACGCGATATACGCTAGGTGAACTAATCTGTAGTGTTGCGGCCTGACCAGCAGTGTGGCCAGGGCGGCCAGTGCGGGTCGATGGTGCAGTACGTGATGCTCCCTGGCCCATGGTAACTGTATACAACCACAATCATCTGCTCCTTGATATTATGACTATATTACTTAAACAAACGGCGAATAATCTCGATTACCATATAGAAACAGCAAAATAAAACATTTTGCCGAAAAAATGAAGGTAGGGGCTGTAAGCGTCAAAAACAGTGAAAACGCGATACACGGTAGTTGAACTAATCTGTAGTGTTGCGGCCTGAGCAGCAGTGTGGCCAGGGGCCAGTGCGGGTCGATGGTGCAGCACCTGATGCTCCCTGGCCCGTGGTAACTGTATACAACCACAATCATCTGCTCCTTGAAATTATGACTATTTTACTTAAACAAACGGCGAATAATCTCGATTACCATATAGAAACAGCAAAATAAAACATTTTGCCGAAAAAATGAAGGTAGGGGCCGTAAGCGTCAAAAACTGTGAAAACGCGATATACGCTAGTTGAACTAATCTGTAGTGTTGCGGCCTGAGCAGCAGTGTGGCCAGGGCGGCCATTGCGGGTCGATGGTGCAGCACCTGATGCTCCCTGGCCCATGGTAACTATATACAACCACAATCATCTGCTCCTTGAAATTATGACTATTTTACTAAAACAAACGGCGAATAATCTCGATTTCCATATAGAAACAGCAAAATAAAACATTTTGCCGAAAAAATCAAGGTAGGGGCTGTAAGCGTCGAAAACTGTAAAAACGCGATATACTCTAGTTGAACTAATCTGTAGTGTTGCGGCCTGAGCAGCAGTGTGGCCAGGGCGGCCAGTGCGGGTCGATGGTGCAGCACCTGATACTCCCTGGCCCATGGTAACTGTATACACCACAATCATCTGCTCCTTGAAATTATGACTATTTTACTTAAACAAACGGCGAATAATCTCGATTACCATATAGAAACAGCAAAATAAAACATTTTGCCGAAAAAATGAAGGTAGGGGCTGTAAGCGTCAAAAACAGTGAAAACGCGATATACGCTAGTTGAACTAATCTGTATTGTTGCGGCCTGGGCAGCAGTGTGGCCAGGGCGGCCAGTGCGGGTCGATGGTGCAGCACCTGATGCTCCCCTGGCCCATGGCAACTGTATACAACCTCAATCATCTGCTCCTTGAAATTATGACTGTTGTTGTTATGGTCTTCAGTCCGGAGACTGGTTTGATGCAGCTCTCCATAATACCCTATCCTGAGCAAGCGTTTTCATCTCCTCATAAGAACGGCAACCCACATCCACTTGAATCTGCTTACTATACGCGTCTCTTGGTCTCCCTCTGCGATTTTTACCCCACACACTTCCCTCCAATGCTAAATTTACGATTCCCCGATGTCTAAGTATGTGTCCTACCAAGCGATCCCTTCTTTTAGTCAGGGTATGCCAAAAATTCCTTTTCTCACCAATTCTGTCCAGTACCTCTTCATTAGTTATGCGATTAACCCACCTAATCTTCAGCATTCTTCTGTAGCACCACATTTCAAAAGCCTCTATTCTTTTCCTGTCCTCATTGCTTATCGTCCATGTTTCACTCCCGTACAAGGCAACACTCCACACAAATGCCTTCAGAAAAGACTTCCTTACCCTTAAATTAATATTCGATGTTAGCAAATTTCTCTTTTTCAAAAATGCTTTTCTTCCCATTGCCATTCTGCATTTTATATCCTCTGTACTGCGACCATCGCATGTTATTTTACTACCCAAGTAACAAAAGTCATCTACCACCTTCATTGTTTCGTTACCTAATCTAATTCCTTCAGCATCGCCTGACTTTCTAAGACCGCATTCCATTATTTTTGTTTTGCTCTTGTTAATGTTCATTTTATACGCTCTCTTCAACACGCTGTCCATTCCATTCAACTGCTCTTCCAGGTCCTTTGCTGTCTCTGACAGAATTACAATGTCGTCAGCAAAACGCAATGTTTTTATTTCTTCCCCCTGAACTTTAATCCCTATTCCAAATTTTTCCTTGCTTTCCTTCATCGCCTGCTCTATGTACAAATTGAATAGCATCGGAGAAAGGCTACAGCCCTGTCTTACTCCCTTCCCAACTGATGCTTCCCTTTCATGCCCTTCGAGTCTAATAACTGCGGTCTGGCTTTTGTACAAGTTGTAAATAAATCTCCTTTCCCTATATTTTACCCCTGCCGACTTCAGATTTTGAAATAGTGTATTCCAGTCAACATTGTCAAACGCTTTCTCCAAATCTACAAAAGCTAAAAATGTATGTTTGCCTTTCCTTAATCTATCTTCTAAGATAAGACGTAAAGTGAGTATTGCCTCCCGGGTTCCTACGTTCCTCCTGAATCCAAACTGATCTTCCCCGAGGTCAGCTTCTACCAGTTTTTCCATTCTCCTGTGGATAATTCGTGTTAAAATTTTGCAACCATGACTTATCAAACTGATGGTTCTGTAATTTTCACACCTGTCTGCGCCTGATTTCTTTGGAATGGGGATTATTACATTTTTCTTAAAGTCTGAGGGCATTTCGCCTGTCTCATACATCCTACTCACCAGTTCAAATAGTCTTGTCATGGCTGGCTCTCCCAGAGACTTTAGTAGTTCTGAGGGTATGTCATCTACTCCTGGGGCCTTGTTCCGACCTAGGTCTTTCAAGGCTCTGTCAAATTCATCTCTCAGTATAGTATCTCCTATTTCATCTTGATCTACTTCCTCTTCCCTTCCTACAACATCGTCTCTAAGTTCATTTCCTTTGTAGAGTTGCTCTATGTATTCTTTCCACCTTTCAGCTTTCCCTTCTTTGCAGAGAACTGGTTTCCCATCTGAGTTCTTGATATTCGTAGAATTGCTTTTCTTGTCCCCAAATGTTTCTTTTATTTTCCTGTAGGCGGTATCTACTTTTCCCTTCTTATACATTCTTCTACAGATTTGCATTTGGCTTCTAGCCACTCCTGCTTAGCCATTTTGCACTTCCTGTCAATCTTATTTCTTAGTCGTCTGTACTCCATTTTGCCTGTTTCATTTACTGCATTTTTATATTTTCTCCTTTCATCAATTAAATTTAGTATTTCCTGTGATATCCAAGGATTTTTTGTAGGTCTTGCCTTTCTACCTATTTTGTCCTCTGCTGCCTTCACTATTTCATCTCTCAATGCTACCCATTCCTCTTCTACTGTTTTATTTCTCCCTGTTTCTGTCAATTGTTGCCTAAATCCCCCTCTGAAATTCTCCAGAACTTCACTTTCCTTCAATTTATCTAAGTCCCATCTCCTTATTTTCCTACCTTTCTGCAGTTTTTTCAGCTTCAGCCTACAGTTCATGACTAACAAGTTATGGTCAGAGTCTATATCTGCCCCTGGGTATGTCCTGCAGTTTATAACCTGGTTCCGGTACCTATGTCTTACCATTATAAAATCTATCTGATACCTTCCGGTGTCTCCTGGTCTCTTCCACGTATACAACCTTCTTTTGTGATTCTTAAACCACGTGTTGGTTACGATTAAATCATGTTCCGTGCAAAATTCTACCAGGCGACTTCCTCTTTCATTCCTCCTGCCCAGTCCATATTCACATATTATTTTTCCTTCTCTTCCTTTTCCTACTACCGAATTCCAGTCTCCCATAACAATTAAGTTTTCCTCTCCCTTAATTGTCTGAATAATTTCCTTTAATTCCTCATACATTTCTTCAATCTCCTCATCATCGGCAGAGCTAGTAGGCATATAAACCTGTACTACTGTTGTCGGTGTTGGCTTTGTATCTATCTTGACAATGATAATGCGATCACTGTGCTGCTCATAGTAGTTTACCCGCATTCCTATTTTCTTATTCATTATCAGTCCTACTCCTGTGATACCCCCAACTGATTTTGTATTTATAATCCTGTACTCACCTGACCAGAAATCCTGTTCATCCTGCCACCGAACTTCACTAATCCCCACTATATCTAACTTCAACCTATCCATTTCCCGTTTTAAATTTTCTAATTTTCCTACCCGATTAAGGGATCTGACATTCCACGCTCCGATCCGTAGAATGCCAGTATTGTCTTTCCTGATGACAACATCCTCCTGAGTAGCCCCGCCCGGAGATCCGAATGGGGGACTATTTTACCTCCGGAATATTTTACCCGGGAGGATGCCATCATCATATGTTCATACAGTAGAGCTGCATGTCCTCGGGAAGGGTAACGGCTGTAGTTTCCCCTTGCTTTCAGCCGTTCGCAGTAACTGTGCGGCAAAGCCACATTAGCTGATGTTACAAGGCCAGCTCAGTCAATCATCCAGACTGTTGCCCCTGTAACTACTGAAAAGGCTGCTGCCCCTCTTCAGGAACCACACGTTTGTCTGGCCTCTCCACAGATACCCCTCCGCTGTGGTTGCACCTACGGTACGGCTATCTGCATCGTTGAGGCACGCAAGCCACCCCACCTCGGCAATGTCTGTGGTTCATGGGGGTGGAAATTATGACTATTTTACTTAAACAAACGGCGAATAATCTCGATTACCATATAGAAACAGCAAAATAAACATTTTGCCGAAAAAATGAAGGTAGGGGCTGTAAGCGTCAAAAACAGTGAAAACGCGATATACGCTAGTTGAACTAATGTGTAGTGTTGCGGCCTGAGCAGCAGTGTGGCCAGGGCGGCCAGTGCGGGTCGATGGTGCAGTACGTGATGTTCCATGGCCCATGGTAACTGTATACAACCACAATCATCTGATCCTTGAAATTATGACTATTTTACTAAAAACAAACGGCGAATAATCTCGATTACCATATAGAATCAACAAAATAAACATTTTGCCGATAAAATGAAGGTAGGGGCTGTAAGCGTCAAAAACAGTGAAAACGCGATAAACGCTAGTTGAACTAATCTGTAGTGTTGCGGCCTGAGCAGCAGTGTGGCCAGGGCGGCCAGTGCGGGTCGATTGTGCAGTACGTAACGCTCCCTGGCCCATTGTAACTGTATAAAACCACAATCATCTGCTCCTTGAAATTATGACTATTTTACTTAAACAAATGGCGAATCATCTTGATTACGATATAGAAAGAGCAAAATAAAACATTTTGCCGAAATAATGAAGGTAGTGGCTGTAAGCGTCAAAAACAGTGAAAACGCGATATACGCTAGTTGAAGTAATCTGTGGTGTTGCGGCCTGAGCAGCAGTGTGGCCAGGGCGGCCAGTGCGGGTCGATGGTGCAGCACCTGATGCTCCCTGGCCCATGGTAACTGTATACAACCACAATCATCTGCTCCTTGAAATTAAGAATATTTTACTTAAACAAACGGCGAATAATCTCGATTACTATATAGAAACAGCAAAATAAAACATTTTGCCGAAAAAATGAAGGTAGGGGCTGTAAGCGTCAAAAACAGTGAACACGCGATATACGCTAGTTGAAGTAATCTGTGGTGTTGCGGCCTGAGCAGCAGTGTGGCCAGGGCGGCCAGTGCGGCTCGATGGTGCAGTACGTGATGCTCCCTGGCCCATGGGAACTGTATACAATCACAATCATCTGCTCCTTGAAATTATGACTATTTTACTTAAACAGACGGCGAATAATCTCGATTACCATATAGAAACAGCAAAATAAAACATTTTGCCGAAAAAATGAAGGTAGGGGGTGTAAGCGTCAAAAACAGTTAAAAACGCGATATACGCTAGTTGAACTAATCTGTGGTGTTGCGGCCTGAGCAGCAGTGTGGCCAGGGCGGCCAGTGCGGGTCGATGGTGCAGCACCTGATGCTCCCTGGCCCATGGTAACTGTATACAACCACAATCATCTGCTCCTTGAAATTAAGAATATTTTACTTAAACAAACGGCGAATAATCTCGATTACTATATAGAAACAGCAAAATAAAACATTTTGCCGAAAAAATGAAGGTAGGGGCTGTAAGCGTCAAAAACAGTGAACACGCGATATACGCTAGTTGAACTAATCTGTAGTGTTGCGGCCTGAGCAGCAATGTGGCCAGGGCGGCCAGTGCGGGTCGATGGTGCAGCACCTGATGCTCCCTGGTCCATGGTAACTGTATACAACCACAATCATCTGCTCCTTGAAATTATGACTATTTTACTTAAACAAACGGCGAATAATCTCGATTACCATATAGAAACAGCAAAATAAAACATTTTGCCGAAAAAATGAAGGTAGGGGCTGTAAGTATCAAAAACAGTGAAAACGCGATATACGCTAGTTAAACTAATCTGTAGTGTTGCGGCCTGAGCAGGAGTGTGGCCAGGGCGGGCAGTGCGGGTCGATGGTGCAGCACCTGATGCTCCCTGGCCCATGGCAACTGTATACAACCACAATCATCTGCTCCTAGAAATTATGACTATTTTACTTAAACAAACGGCGAATAATCTCGATTACCATATAGAAACAGCAAAATAAAACATTTTGCCGAAAAAATGAATGTAGGGGCTGTAAGCGTCAAAAACAGTGAAAACACGATATACGCTAGTTGAACTAATCTGTAGTGTTGCGGCCTGAGCAGCAGTGTGGCCAGGGCGGCCAGTGCGGGTCGTTGGTGCAGTACGTGATGTTCCCTGGCCCATGGTAACTGTATACAACCACAATCATCTGCTCCTTGAAATTATGACTATTTTACTTAAACAAACGGCAAATAATCTCGATTACCATATAGAATCAGCAAAATAAACATTTTGACGATAAAATGAAGGTAGGGGCTGTAAGCGTCAAAAACAGTGAAAACGCGATATACGCTAGTTGAACTAATCTGTAGTGTTGCGGCCTGAGCAGCAGTGTGGCCAGGGCGGCCAGTGCGGGTCGATGGTGCAGTACGTGACGCTCCCTGGCCCATGGTAACTGTATACAACCACAATCATCTGCTCCTTGAAATTATGACTATTTTACTTAAACAAATGGCGAATAATCTTGATTACCATATAGAAACAGCAAAATTAAACATTTTGCCGAAAAATGAAGGTAGGGGGTGTAAGCGTCAAAAACAGTGAAAACGCGATATACGCTAGTTGAACTAATCTGTAGTGTTGCGGCCTGAGCAGCAGTGTGGACCGGGCGGCTTAGTGCGGGTCGATGGTGCAGCACCTGATGCTCCCTGGTCCATGGTAACTGTATACAACCACAATCATCTGCTCCTTGAAATTATGACTATTTTACTTAAACAAACGGCGAATAATCTCGATTACCATATAGAAACAGCAAAATGAAAACATTTTGCCGAAAAAATGAAGGTAGGGGCTGTAAGTGTCAAAAACAGTGAAAACGCGATATACGCTAGTTGAACTAATCTGTAGTGTTGCGGCCTGAGCAGCAATGTGGCCAGGGCGGGCAGTGCGGGACGATGGTGCAGCACCTGATGCTCCCTGGCCCATGGCAACTGCATACAACCACAATCATCTGCTCCTTGATATTCTGACTATTTTACTTAAACAAACGGCGAATAATCTCGATTACCATATAGATACAGCAAAATAAACATTTTGCCGAAAAAATTAAGGTTGGGGCTGTAAGCGTCAAAAACAGTGAAAACGCGATATACGCTAGTTGAACTAATCTGTAGTGTTGCGGCCTGAGCAGCAGTGTGGCCAGGGAGGACAGGGCGGTTCGATGGTGCAGTACGTGATGCTCCCTGGCCCATGGGAACTGTATACAATCACAATCATCTGCTCCTTGAAATTATGACTATTTTACTTAAACAAACGGCGAATAATGTCGATTACCATATAGAAACAGCAAAACAAAACATTTTGCCGAAATAATGAAGGTAGGGGGGTGTAAGCGTCAAAAACAGTGAAAACGCGGTATACGCTAGTTGAACTAATCTGTAGTGTTGCGGCCTGAGCAGCAGTGTGGCCAGGGCGGCCAGTGCGGGTCGATGGTGCAGTACGTGACGTTCCCTGGCCCATGGTAACTGTATACAACAACAATCATCTGCTCCTTGAAATTATGACTATTTTACTTAAATAAATGGCGAATAATCTTGATTACGATATAGAAAGAGCAAAATAAAACATTTTGCCGAAATTATGAAGGTAGGGGCTGTAAGCGTCAAAAACAGTGAACACGCGATATACGCTAGTTGAACTAATCTGTAGTGTTGCGGCCTGAGCAGCAGTGTGGACCGGGCGGCTTAGTGCGGGTCGATGGTGCAGCACCTGATGCTCCCTGGTCCATGGTAACTGTATACAACCACAATCATCTGCTCCTTGAAATTATGACTATTTTACTTAAACAAACGGCGAATAATCTCGATTACCATATAGAAACAGCAAAATGAAAACATTTTGCCGAAAAAATGAAGGTAGGGGCTGTAAGTGTCAAAAACAGTGAAAACGCGATATACGCTAGTTGAACTAATCTGTAGTGTTGCGGCCCTGAGCAGCAATGTGGCCAGGGCGGGCAGTGCGGGACGATGGTGCAGCACCTGATGCTCCCTGGCCCATGGCAACTGCATACAACCACAATCATCTGCTCCTTGATATTCTGACTATTTTACTTAAACAAACGGCGAATAATCTCGATTACCATATAGATACAGCAAAATAAACATTTTGCCGAAAAAATTAAGGTTGGGGCTGTAAGCGTCAAAAACAGTGAAAACGCGATATACGCTAGTTGAACTAATCTGTAGTGTTGCGGCCTGAGCAGCAGTGTGGCCAGGGAGGACAGGGCGGTTCGATGGTGCAGTACGTGATGCTCCCTGGCCCATGGGAACTGTATACAATCACAATCATCTGCTCCTTGAAATTATGACTATTTTACTTAAACAAACGGCGAATAATGTCGATTACCATATAGAAACAGCAAAACAAAACATTTTGCCGAAATAATGAAGGTAGGGGGTGTAAGCGTCAAAAACAGTGAAAACGCGGTATACGCTAGTTGAACTAATCTGTAGTGTTGCGGCCTGAGCAGCAGTGTGGCCAGGGCGGCCAGTGCGGGTCGATGGTGCAGTACGTGACGTTCCCTGGCCCATGGTAACTGTATACAACAACAATCATCTGCTCCTTGAAATTATGACTATTTTACTTAAATAAATGGCGAATAATCTTGATTACGATATAGAAAGAGCAAAATAAAACATTTTGCCGAAATTATGAAGGTAGGGGCTGTAAGCGTCAAAAACAGTGAACACGCGATATACGCTAGTTGAACTAATCTGTAGTGTTGCGACCTGAGCAGCAGTGTGGCCAGGGCGGCCAGTGCGGCTCGATGGTGCAGTACGTGATGTTCCCTGGCCCATGGTAACTGTATACAACCACAATCATCTGCTCCTTGAAATTATGACTATTTTACTTAAACAAACGGCGAATAATCTCGATTACCATATAGAAACAGCAAAATAAACATTTTGCCGAAAAAATGAAGGTAGGGGCTGTAAGCGTCAAAAACAGTGAAAACGCGATATACGCTAGTTGAACTAATCTGTAGTGTTGCGGCCTGAGCAGCAGTGTGGCCAGGGAGGCCAGGGCGGGTCGATGGTGCAGCACCTGATGCTCCCTGGCCCATGGTAACTGTATACAACCACAATCATCTGCTCCTTGAATCTATGACTATTTCAGATGTTTGTAAAGTCTATGGGACTTAACTACGGGGTCATCAGTCCCTAAACTTACAAACTACTTATGAACTACATACGAACTAGGACGGCACAAATATCCATGCCCGAGGGGGGATTCGAACCCCCGACCGTAGTGGCCGTGCAGACCGTGACTGGAGCGCCTCAGTCTCCTCGGCCACCGCGGCCGGCACTATTTTACTTAAACAAACGGCGAATAATCTCGATTACCATATAGAAACAGCAAAATAAAACATTTTGCCGAAAAAATGAAGGTAGGGGGTGTAAGCGTCAAAAACAGTGAAAACGCGATATACGCTAGTTGAACTAATCTGTAGTGTTGCGGCCTGAGCAGCAGTGTGGCCAGGGCGGCCAGTGCGGGTCGATGGTGCAGCACCTGATGCTCCCTGGTCCATGGTAACTGTATACAACCACAATCATCTGCTCCTTGAAATTATGACTATTTTACTTAACAAACGGCGAATAATCTCGATTACCATATAGAAACAGCAAAATAAAACATTTTGCCGAAAAAATGAAGGTAGGGGCTGTAAGTGTCAAAAACAGTGAAAACGCGATATACGCTAGTTGAACTAATCTGTAGTGTTGCGGCCTGAGCAGCAGTGTGGCCAGGGCGGGAAGTGCGGGTCGATGGTGCAGCACCTGATGCTCCCTGGCCCATGGCAACTGTATACAACCACAATCATCTGCTCCTTGAAATTATGACTATTTTACTTAAACAAACGGCGAATAATCTCGATTACCATATAGAAACAGCAAAATAAAACATTTTGCCGAAAAAAATGAAGGTAGGGGCTGTAAGCTTCAAAAACAGTGAAAACGCGATATACGCTAGTTGAACTAATCTGTAGTGTTGCGGCCTGAGCAACAGTGTGGCCAGGGCGGCCAGTGCGGGTCGATGGTGCAGTACGTGATGTTCCCTGGCCCATGGTAACTGTATACAACCACAATCATCTGCTCCTTGAAATTATGACTATTTTACTTAAACAAACGGTGAATAATCTCGATTACCATATAGAAACAGCAAAATGAACATTTTGCCGAAAAAATGAAGGTAGGGGCTGTAAGCGTCAAAAACAGTGAAAACGCGATATACGCTAGTTGAACTAATCTGTAGTGTTGCGGCCTGAGCAGCAGTGTGGCCAGGGAGGCCAGGGCGGGTCGATGGTGCAGTACGTGATGCTTCCTGGCCCATGGGAACTGTATACAATCACAATCATCTGCTCCTTGAAATTATGACTATTTTACTTAAACAAACGTCGAATAATCTCGATTACCATGTAGAAACAGCAAAATAAAACATTTTGCCGAAAAAATGAAGGTAGGGGGTGTAAGCGTCAAAAACAGTGAAAACGCGATATACGCTAGTTGAACTAATCTGTAGTGTTGCGGCCTGAGCAGCAGTGTGGCCAGGGCGGCCAGTGCGGGTCGATGGTGCAGTACGTGATGTTCCCTGGCCCATGGTAACTGTAAACAACCACAATCATCTGCTCCTTGAAATTCTGACTATTTTACTTAAACAAACGGCGAATAATCTCGATTACCATATAGAATCAGCAAAATAAACATTTTGACGATCAAGTGAAGGTAGGGGCTGTAAGCGTCAAAAACAGTGAAAACGCGATATACGCTAGTTGAACTAATCTGTAGTGTTGCGGCCTGAGCAGCAGTGTGGCCAGGGCGGCCAGTGCGGGTCGATGGTGCAGTACGTGACGCTCCCTGGCCCATGGTAACTGTATACAACCACAATCATCTGCTCCTTGAAATTATGACTATATTACTTAAACAAATGGCGAATAATCTTGATTACGATATAGAAAGAGCAAAATAAAACATTTTGCCGAAATAATGAAGGTAGGGGCTGTAAGCGTCAAAAACAGTGAAAACGCGATATACGCTAGTTGAACTAATCTGTGGTGTTGCGGCCTGAGCAGCAGTGTGGTCAGGGCGGCCAGTGCGGGTCGATGGTGCAGCACCTGATGCTCCCTGGCCCATGGTAACTGTATACAACCACAATCATCTGCTCCTTGAAATTAAGAATATTTTTCTTAAACAAACGGCGAATAATCTCGATTACCATATAGAAACAGCAAAATAAAACATTTTGCCGAAATAATGATGGAAGGGGCTGTAAGCGTCAAAAACAGTGGAAAACGCGATATACGCTAGTTGAACTAATCTGTAGTGTTGCGGCCTGAGCAGCAGTGTGGCCAGGGCGGCCAGTGCGGGTCGATGGTGCAGCACCTGATGCTCCCTGGCCCATGGCAACTGTATACAACCACAATCATCTGCTCCTTGAAATTATGACTATTTTACTTAAATAAACGGCGAATAATCTCGATTACCATATAGAAACAGCAAAATTAAACATTTTGCCGAAAAAATGAAGGTAGGGGCTGTAAGCGTCAAAAACAGTGAAAACGCGATATACGCTAGTTGAAGTAATCTGTAGTGTTGCGGCCTGAGCAGCAGTGTGGCCAGGGCGGCCAGTGCGGGTCGATGGTGCAGCGCGTGATGCTCCCTGGCCCATGGTAACTATATACAACCACAATCATCTACTCCTTAAAATTATGACTATTTTACTTAAACAAACGGCGAGTAAACTGGATTACCACATAGAAACAGCAAAATAAAACAATTTGCCGAAAAAATGAAGGTAGGGGCTGTAAGCGTCAAAAACAGTGAAAACGCGATATACGCTAGTTGAACTAATCTGTAGTGTTGCGGCCTGAGCAGCAGTGTGGCCAGGGCGGCCAGTGCGGGTCGATGGTGCAGTACGTGATGTTCCCTGGCCCATGGTAACTGTATACAACCACAATCATCTGCTCCTTGAAATTATGACTATTTTACTTAAACAAACGGCAAATAATCTCGATTACCATATAGAATCAGCAAAATAAACATTTTGACGATAAAATGAAGGTAGGGGCTGTAAGCGTCAAAACAGTGAAAACGCGATATACGCTAGTTGAACTAATCTGTAGTGTTGCGGCCTGAGCAGCAGTGTGGCCAGGGCGGCCAGTGCGGGTCGATGGTGCAGTACGTGACGCTCCCTGGCCCATGGTAACTGTATACAACCACAATCATCTGCTCCTTGAAATTATGACTATTTTACTTAAACAAATGGCGAATCATCTTGATTACCATATAGAAACAGCAAAATAAAACATTTTGCCGAAAAATGAAGGTAGGGGGTGTGTAAGCGTCAAAAAACAGTGAAAACGCGATATACGCTAGTTGAACTAATCTGTAGTGTTGCGGCCTGAGCAGCAGTGTGGACCGGGCGGCTTAGTGCGGGTCGATGGTGCAGCACCTGATGCTCCCTGGTCCATGGTAACTGTATACAACCACAATCATCTGCTCCTTGAAATTATGACTACTTTACTTAAACAAACGGCGAATAATCTCGATTACCATATAGAAACAGCAAAATGAAAACATTTTGCCGAAAAAATGAAGGTAGGGGCTGTAAGTGTCAAAAACAGTGAAAACGCGATATACGCTAGTTGAACTAATCTGTAGTGTTGCGGCCTGAGCAGCAATGTGGCCAGGGCGGGCAGTGCGGGACGATGGTGCAGCACCTGATGCTCCCTGGCCCATGGCAACTGTACACAACCACAATCATCTGCTCCTTGAAATTCTGACTATTTTACTTAAACAAACGGCGAATAATCTCGATTACCATATAGAAACAGCAAAATAAACATTTGCCGAAAAAATGAAGGTTGGGGCTGTAAGCGTCAAAAACAGTGAAAACGCGATATACGCTAGTTGAACTAATCTGTAGTGTTGCGGCCTGAGCAGCAGTGTGGCCAGGGAGGACAGGGCGGTTCGATGGTGCAGTAGGTGATGCTCCCTGGCCCATGGGAACTGTATACAATCACAATCATCTGCTCCTTGAAATTATGACTATTTTACTTAAACAAACGGCGAATAATCTCGATTACCATATAGAAACAGCAAAACAAAACATTTTGCCGAAATAATGAAGGTAGGGGGTGTAAGCGTCAAAAACAGTGAACACGCGATATACGCTAGTTGAACTAATCTGTAGTGTTGCGGCCCTGAGCAGCAGTGTGGCCAGGGCGGCCAGTGCGGCTCGATGGTGCAGTACGTGATGCTCCCTGGCCCATGGGATCTGTATACAATCACAATCATCTGCTCCTTGAAATTATGACTATTTTACTTAAACAAACGGCGAATAATCTCGATTACCATATAGAAACGGCAAAATAAAACATTTTGCCGATAAAATGAAGGTAGGGGGTGTAAGCGTCAAAAACAGTGAAAACGCGATATACGCTAGTTGAACTAATCTGTAGTGTTGCGGCCTGAGCAGCAGTGTGGCCAGGGCTGCCAGTGCGGGTCGATGGTGCAGTACGTGATGTTCCCTGGCCCATGGTAACTGTATACAACCACAATCATCTGCTCCTTGACATTATGACTATTTTACTTAAACAAACGGCGAATAATCTCGATTACCATATAGAAACAGCAAAATAAACATTTTGCCGAAAAAATGAAGGTAGGGGCTGTAAGCGTCAAAAACAGTGAAAACGCGATATACGCTAGTTGAACTAATCTGTAATGTTGCGGCCCTGAGCAGCAGTGTGGCCAGGGAGGCCAGGGCGGGTCGATGGTGCAGCACCTGATGCACCCTGGCCCATGGTAACTGTATACAACCACAATCATCTGCTCCTTGAAACTATGACTATTTTACTTAAACAAACGGCGAATAATCTCGATTACCATATAGAAACAGCAAAATAAAACATTTTGCCGAAAAAATGAAGGGAGGGGGTGTAAGCGTCAAAAACAGTGAAAACGCGATATACGCCAGTTGAACTAATCTGTAGTGTTGCGGCCTGAGCAGCAGTGTGGCCAGGGCGGCCAGTGCGGGTCGATGGTGCAGCACCTGATGCTCCCTGGTCCATGGTAACTGTATACAACCACAATCATCTGCTCCTTGAAATTATGACTATTTTACTTAAACAAACGGCGAATAATCTCGATTACCATATAGAAACAGCAAAATAAAACATTTTGCCGAAAAAATGAAGGTAGGGGCTGTAAGTGTCAAAAACAGTGAAAACGCGATATACGGCTAGTTGAACTAATCTGTAGTGTTGCGGCCTGAGCAGCAGTGTGGCCAGGGCGGGAAGTGCGGGTCGATGGTGCAGCACCTGATGCTCCCTGGCCCATGGCAACTGTATACAACCACAATCATCTGCTCCTTGAAATTATGACTATTTTACTTAAACAAACGGCGAATGATCTCGATTACCATATACCATATAGAAACAGCAAAATAAAACATTTTGCCGAAAAAATGAAGGTAGGGGCTGTAAGCGTCAAAAACAGTGAAAACGCGATATACGCTAGTTGAACTAATCTGTAGTGTTGCTTCCTGAGCAGCAGCGTGGCCAGGGAGGCCAGGGCGGGTCGATGGTGCAGTACGTGATGCTTCCTGGCCCATGGGAACTGTATACAATCACAATCATCTGCTCCTTGAAATTATGACTATTTTACTTAAACAAACGTCGAATAATCTCGATTACCATATAGAAACAGCAAAATAAAACATTTTGCCGAAAAAATGAAGGTAGGGGGTGTAAGCGTCAAAAACAGTGAAAACGCGATATACGCTAGTTGAACTAATCTGTAGTGTTGCGGCCTGAGCAGCAGTGTGGCCAGGGCGGCCAGTGCGGGTCGATGGTGCAGTACGTGATGTTCCCTGGCCCATGGTAACTGTAAACAACCACAATCATCTGCTCCTTGAAATTCTGACTATTTTACTTAAACAAACGGCGAATAATCTCGATTACCATATAGAATCAGCAAAATAAACATTTTGACGATAAAGTGAAGGTAGGGGCTGTAAGCGTCAAAAACAGTGAAAACGCGATATACGCTAGTTGAACTAATCTGTAGTGTTGCGGCCTGAGCAGCAGTGTGGCCAGGGCGGCCAGTGCGGGTCGATGGTGCAGTACGTGACGCTCCCTGGCCCATGGTAACTGTATACAACCACAATCATCTGCTCCTTGAAATTATGACTATTTTACTTAAACAAATGGCGAATAATCTTGATTACGATATAGAAAGAGCAAAATAAAACATTTTGCCGAAATAATGAAGGTAGGGCTGTAAGCGTCAAAAACAGTGAAAACGCGATATACGCTAGTTGAACTAATCTGTGGTGTTGCGGCCTGAGCAGCAGTGTGGTCAGGACGGCCAGTGCGGGTCGATGGTGCAGCACCTGATGCTCCCTGGCCCATGGTAACTGTATACAACCACAATCATCTGCTCCTTGAAATTAAGAATATTTTTCTTAAACAAACGGCGAATAATCTCGATTACATATAGAAACAGCAAAATAAACCATTTTGCCGAAAAAATGATGGAAGGGCTGTAAGCGTCAAAAACAGTGAAAACGCGATATACGCTAGTTGAAATAATCTGTAGTGTTGCGGCCTGAGCAGCAGTGTGGCCAGGGCGGCCAGTGCGGGTCGATGGTGCAGCACCTGATGCTCCCTGGCCCATGGCAACTGTATACAACCACAATCATCTGCTCCTTGAAATTATGACTATTTTACTTAAATAAACGGCGAATAATCTCGATTACCATATAGAAACAGCAAAATTAAACATTTTGCCGAAAAAATGAAGGTAGGGGCTGTAAGCGTCAAAAACAGTGAAAACGCGATATACGCTAGTTGAACTAATCTGTAGTGTTGCGGCCTGAGCAGCAGTGTGGCCAGGGCGGCCAGTGCGGGTCGATGGTGCAGTACGTGATGTTCCCTGGCCCATGGTAACTGTATACAACCACAATCATCTGCTCCTTGAAATTATGACTATTTTACTTAAACAAACGGCGAATAATCTCGATTACCATATAGAAACAGCAAAATAAACATTTTGCCGAAAAAATGAAGGTAGGGGCTGTAAGCGTCAAAAACAGTGAAAACGCGATATACGCTAGTTGAACTAATCTGTAGTGTTGCGGCCTGAGCAGCAGTGTGGCCAGGGCGGCCAGTGCGGGTCGATGGTGCAGTACGTGATGTTCCCTGGCCCATGGTATCTGTAAACAACCACAATCATCTGCTCCTTGAAATTATGACTATTTTACTTAAACAAACGGCGAATATTCTCGATTACCATATAGAAACAGCAAAATAAACATTTGCCGAAAAAATGAAGGTGGGGGCTGTAAGCGTCAAAAACAGTGAAAACGCGATATACGCTAGTTGAACTAATCTGTAGTGTTGCGGCCTGAGCAGCAGTGTGGCCAGGGAGGCCAGGGCGGGTCGATGGTGCAGCACCTGATGCTCCCTGGCCCATGGTAACTGTATACAACCACAATCATCTGCTCCTTGAAACTATGACTATTTTACTTAAACAAACGGCGAATAATCTCGATTACCATATAGAAACAGCAAAATAAAACATTTTGCCGAAAAAATGAAGGTAGGGGGTGTAAGCGTCAAAAACAGTGAGAACGCGATGTACGCTAGTTGAACTAATCTGTAGTGTTGCGGCCTGAGCAGCAGTGTGGCCAGGGCGGCCAGTGCGGGTCGATGGTGCAGCACCTGATGCTCCCTGGTCCATGGTAACTGTATACAACCACAATCATCTGCTCCTTGAAATTATGACTATTTTATTTAAACAAACGGCGAATAATCTCGATTACCATATAGAAACAGCAAAATAAAACATTTTGCCGAAAAAATGAAGGTAGGGCTGTAAGTGTCAAAAGCAGTGAAAACGCGATATACGCTAGTTGAACTAATCTGTAGTGTTGCGGCCTGAGCAGCAGTGTGGCCAGGGAGGCCAGTGCGGGTCGATGGTGCAGCACCTGATGCTCCCCGGCCCATGGCAACTGTATACAACCACAATCATCTGCTCCTTGAAATTATGACTATTTTACTTAAATAAACGGAGAATAATCTCGATTACCATATAGAAACAGCAAAATAAAACATTTTGCCGAAAAAATGAAGGTAGGGGCTGTAAGCGTCAAAAACAGTGAAAACGCGATATACGCTAGTTGAACTAATCTGTAGTGTTGCGGCCTGAGCAGCAGTGTGGCCAGGGCAGCCAGTGCGGGTCGATGGTGCAGTACGTGATGTTCCCTGTCCCATGGTAACTGTATACAACCACAATCATCTGCTCCTTGAAATTATGACTATTTTACTTAAACAAACGGTGAATAATCTCGATTACCATATAGAAACAGCAAAATAAACATTTTGCCGAAAAAATGAAGGTAGGGGCTGTAAGTGTCAAAAACAGTGAAAACGCGATATACGCTAGTTGAACTAATCTGTAGTGTTGCGGCCTGAGCAGCAGTGTGGCCAGGGAGGCCAGGGCGGGTCGATGGTGCGGTACGTGATGCTTCCTGGCCCATGGGAACTGTATACAATCACAATCATCTGCTCCTTGAAATTATGACTATTTTACTTAAACAAACGGCTAATAATCTCGATTACCATATAGAAACAGCAAAATAAAACATTTTGCCGATAAAATGAAGGTAGGGGTTGTAAGCGTCAAAAACAGTGAAAACGCGATATACGCTAGTTGAACTAATCTGTAGTGTTGCGGCCTGAGCAGCAGTGTGGCCAGGGCGGCCAGTGCGGGTCGATGGTGCAGTACGTGATGTTCCCTGGCCCATGGTAACTGTAAACAACCACAATCATCTGCTCCTTGAAATTCTGACTATTTTACTTAAACAAACGGCGAATAATCTCGATTACCATATAGAATCAGCAAAATAAACATTTTGACGATAAAGTGAAGGTAGGGGCTGTAAGCGTCAAAAACAGTGAAACGCGATATACGCTAGTTGAACTAATCTGTAGTGCTGCGGCCTGAGCAGCAGTGTGGCCAGGGCGGACAGTGCGGGTCGATGGTGCAGTACGTGACGCTCCCTGGCCCATGGTAACTGTATACAACCACAATCACCTGCTCCTTGAAATTATGACTATTTTACTTAAACAAATGGCGAATAATCTTGATTACGATATAGAAAGAGCAAAATAAAACATTTTGCCGAAATAATGAAGGTAGGGGCTGTAAGCGTCAAAAACAGTGAAAACGCGATATACGCTAGTTGAACTAATCTGTAGTGTTGCGGCCTGAGCAGCAGTGTGGCCAGGGAGGCCAGGGCGGGTCGATGGTGCAGTACGTGATGCTTCCTGGCCCATGGGAACTGTATACAATAACAATCATCTGCTCCTTGAAATTATGACTATTTTACTTAAACAAACGGCGAATAATCTCGATTACCATATAGAAACAGCAAAATAAAACATTTTGCCGAAAAAATGAAGGTAGGGGGTGTAAGCGTCAAAAACAGTGAAAACGCGATATACGCTAGTTGAACTAATCTGTAGTGTTGCGGCCTGAGCAGCAGTGTGGCCAGGGCGGCCAGTGCGGGTCGATGGTGCAGTACGTGATGTTCCCTGGCCCATGGTAACTGTAAACAACCACAATCATCTGCTCCTTGAAATTCTGACTATTTTACTTAAACAAACGGCGAATAATCTCGATTACCATATAGAAACAGCAAAATAAACATTTTGCCGAAAAAAATGAAGGTAGGGGCTGTAAGCGTCAAAAACAGTAATAACGCGATATACGCTAGTTGAACTAATCTGTAGTGTTGCGGCCTGAGCAGCAGTGTGGCCAGGGAGGCCAGGGCGGGTCGATGGTGCAGCACCTGATGCTCCCTGGCCCATGGTAACTGTATACAACCACAATCATCTGCTCCTTGAAACTATGACTATTTTACTTAAACAAACGGCGAATAATCTCGATTACCATATAGAAACAGCAAAATAAAACATTTTGCCGAAAAAATGAAGGTAGGGGGTGTAAGCGTCAAAAACAGTGAAAACGCGATATACGCTAGTTGAACTAATCTGTAGTGTTGCGGCCTGAGCAGCAGTGTGGCCAGGGCGGCCAGTGCGGGTCGATGGTGCAGCACCTGATGCTCCCTGGTCCATGGTAACTGTATACAACCACAATCATCTGCTCCTTGAAATTATGACTATTTTACTTAAACAAACGGCGAATAATCTCGATTACCATATAGAAACAGCAAATAAAACATTTTGCCGAAAAAATGAAGGTAGGGGCTGTAAGTGTCAAAAACCGTGAAAACGCGATATACGCTAGTTGAACTAATCTGTAGTGTTGCGGCCTGAGCAGCAGTGTGGCCAGGGCGGGCAGTGCGGGTCGATGGTGCAGCACCTGATGCTCCCTGGCCCATGGCAACTGTATACAACCACAATCATCTGCTCCTTGAAATTATGACTATTTTACTTAAACAAACGGCGAATAATCTCGATTACCATATAGAAACAGCAAAATAAAACATTTTGCCGAAAGAATGAAGGTAGGGGCTGTAAGCGTCAAAAACAGTGAAAACGCGATATACGCTAGTTGAACTAATCTGTAGTGTTGCGGCCTGAGCAGCAGTGTGGCCAGGGCGGCCAGTGCGGGTCGATGGTGCAGTACGTGATGTTCCCTGGCCCATGGTAACTGTATACAACCACAATCATCTGCTCCTTGAAATTATGACTATTTTACTTAAACAAACGGTGAATAATCTCGATTACCATATAGAAACAGCAAAATAAACATTTGGCCGAAAAAATGAAGGTAGGGGCTGTAAGCGTCAAAAACAGTGAAAACGCGATATACGCTAGTTGAACTAATCTGTAGTGTTGCGGCCTGAGCAGCAGTGTGGCCAGGGAGGCCAGGGCGGGTCGATGGTGCAGTACGTGATGCTTCCTGGCCCATGGGAACTGTATACAATCACAATCATCTGCTCCTTGAAATTATGACTATTTTACTTAAACAAACGTCGAATAATCTCGATTACCATATAGAAACAGCAAAATAAAACATTTTGCCGAAAAAATGAAGGTAGGGGGTGTAAGCGTCAAAAACAGTGAAAACGCGATATACGCTAGTTGAACTAATCTGTAGTGTTGCGGCCTGAGCAGCAGTGTGGCCAGGGCGGCCAGTGCGGGTCGATGGTGCAGTACGTGATGTTCCCTGGCCCATGGTAACTGTAAACAACCACAATCATCTGCTCCTTGAAATTCTGACTATTTTACTTAAACAAACGGCGAATAATCTCGATTACCATATAGAAACAGCAAAATAAACATTTTGCCGAAAAAATGAAGGTAGGGGCTGTAAGCGTCAAAAACAGTAAAAACGCGATATACGCTAGTTGAACTAATCTGTAGTGTTGCGGCCTGAGCAGCAGTGTGGCCAGGGAGGCCAGGGCGGGTCGATGGTGCAGCACCTGATGCTCCCTGGCCCATGGTAACTGTATACAACCACAATCATCTGCTCCTTGAAACTATGACTATTTTACTTAAACAAACGGCGAATAATCTCGATTACCATATAGAAACAGCAAAATAAAACATTTTGCCGAAAAAATGAAGGTAGGGGGTGTAAGCGTCAAAAACAGTGAAAACGCGATATACGCTAGTTGAACTAATCTGTAGTGTTGCGGCCTGAGCAGCAGTGTGGCCACGGCGGCCAGTGCGGGTCGATGGTGCAGCACCTGATGCTCCCTGGTCCATGGTAACTGTATACAACCACAATCATCTGCTCCTTGAAATTATGACTATATTACTTAAACAAACGGCGAATAATCTCGATTACCATATAGAAACAGCAAAATAAAACATTTTGCCGAAAAAATGAAGGTAGGGGCTGTAAGTGTCAAAAACAGTGAAAACGCGATATACGCTAGTTGAACTAATCTGTAGTGTTGCGGCCTGAGCAGCAGTGTGGCCAGGGCGGGCAGTGCGGGTCGATGGTGCAGCACCTGATGCTCCCTGGCCCATGGCAACTGTATACAACCACAATCATCTGCTCCTTGAAATTATGACTATTTTACTTAAACAAACGGCGAATAATCTCGATTACCATATAGAAACAGCAAAATAAAACATTTTGCCGAAAGAATGAAGGTAGGGGCTGTAAGCGTCAAAAACAGTGAAAACGCGATATACGCTAGTTGAACTAATCTGTAGTGTTGCGGCCTGAGCAGCAGTGTGGCCAGGGCGGCCAGTGCGGGTCGATGGTGCAGTACGTGATGTTCCCTGGCCCATGGTAACTGTATACAACCACAATCATCTGCTCCTTGAAATTATGACTATTTTACTTAAACAAACGGTGAATAATCTCGATTACCATATAGAAACAGCAAAATAAACATTTGGCCGAAAAAATGAAGGTAGGGGCTGTAAGCGTCAAAAACAGTGAAAACGCGATATACGCTAGTTGAACTAATCTGTAGTGTTGCGGCCTGAGCAGCAGTGTGGCCAGGGAGGCCAGGGCGGGTCGATGGTGCAGTACGTGATGCTTCCTGGCCCATGGGAACTGTATACAATCACAATCATCTGCTCCTTGAAATTATGACTATTTTACTTAAACAAACGTCGAATAATCTCGATTACCATATAGAAACAGCAAAATAAAACATTTTGCCGAAAAAATGAAGGTAGGGGGTGTAAGCGTCAAAAACAGTGAAAACGCGATATACGCTAGTTGAACTAATCTGTAGTGTTGCGGCCTGAGCAGCAGTGTGGCCAGGGCGGCCAGTGCGGGTCGATGGTGCAGTACGTGATGTTCCCTGGCCCATGGTAACTGTAAACAACCACAATCATCTGCTCCTTGAAATTCAGACTATTTTACTTAAACAAACGGCGAATAATCTCGATTACCATATAGAATCAGCAAAATAAACATTTTGACGATAAAGTGAAGGTAGGGGCTGTAAGCGTCAAAAACAGTGAAAACGCGATATACGCTAGTTGAACTAATCTGTAGTGTTGCGGCCTGAGCAGCAGTGTGGTCAGGGCGGCCAGTGCGGGTCGATGGTGCAGTACGTGACGCTCCCTGGCCCATGGTAACTGTATACAACCACAATCATCTGCTCCTTGAAATTATGACTATTTTACTTAAACAAATGGCGAATAATCTTGATTACGATATAGAAAGAGCAAAATAAAACATTTTGCCGAAATAATGAAGGTAGGGGCTGTAAGCGTCGAAAACAGTGAAAACGCGATATACGCTAGTTGAACTAATCTGTAGTGTTGCGACCTGAGCAGCAGTGTGGCCAGGGCGGCCATTGCGGGTCGATGGTGCAGCACCTGATGCTCCCTGGCCCATGGTAACAATATACAACCACAATAATCTGCTCCTTGAAATTATGACTATTTTACTAAATCAAACGGCGAATAATCTCGATTACCATATAGAAACAGCAAAATAAAACATTTTGCCGAAAAAATCAAGGTAGGGGCTGTAAGCGTCGAAAACTGTGAAAACGCGATATACTCTAGTTGAACTAATCTGTAGTGTTGCGGCCTGAGCAGCAGTTTGGCCGAGGCGGCCAGTGCGGGTCGATGGTGCAGCACCTGATACTCCCTGGCCCATGGTAACTGTATACAACCACAATCATCTGCTCCTTGAAATTATGACTATTTTACTTAAACAAACGGCGAATAATCTCGATTACCATATAGAAACAGCAAAATAAAACATTTTGCCGAAAAAATGATGGTAGGGCTGTAAGCGTCAAAAACAGTGAAAACGCGATATACGCTAGTTGAACTAATCTGTAGTGTTGCGGCCTGAAAAGCAGTGTGGCCAGGGCGGCCAGTGCGGGTCGATGGTGCAGCACCTGATGCTCCCTGGCCCATGGCAACTGTATACAACCACAATCATCTGCTCCTTGAAATTATGACTATTTTACTTAAATAAACGGCGAATAATCTCGATTACCATATAGAAACAGCAAAATTAAACATTTTGCCGAAAAAATGAAGGTAGGGGCAGTAAGTGTCAAAAACAGTGAAAACGCGATATACGCTAGTTGAACTAATCTGTAGTGTTGCGGCCTGAGCAGCAGTGTGGCCAGGGCGGCCAGTGCGGGTCGATGGTGCAGTACGTGACGCTCCCTGGCCCATGGTAACTGTATACAACCACAATCATCTGCTCTTGAAATTATGACTATTTTACTTAAACAAACGGCGAATAATCTCGATTACCATATAGAAACAGCAAAATAAACATTTTGCCGAAAAATGAAGGTAGGGGCTGTAAGCGTCAAAAACAGTGAAAACGCGATATACGCTATTTGAACTAATCTGTAGTGTTGCGGCCTGAGCAGCAGTGTGGCCAGGGAGGCCAGGGCGGGTCGATGGTGCAGTACGTGTTGCTTCCTGGCCCATGGGAACTGTATACAATCACAATCATCTGCTCCTTGAAATTATGACTATTTTACTTAAACATACGGCGAATAATCTCGATTACCATATAGAAACAGCAAAATAAAACATTTTGCCGAAAAAATGAAGGTAGGGGGTGTAAGCGTCAAAAAAAGTGAAAACGCGATATACGCTAGTTGAACTAATCTGTAGTGTTGCGGCCTGAGCAGCAGTGTGGCCAGGGCGGCCAGTGCGGGTCGATGGTGCAGTACGTGATGTTCCCTGGCCCATGGTAACTGTAAACAACCACAATCATCTGCTCCTTGAAATTCTGACTATTTTACTTAAACAAACGGCGAATAATCCCGATTACCATATAGAATCAGCAAAATAAACATTTTGACGATAAAATGAAGGTAGGGGCTGTAAGCGTCAAAAACAGTGAAAACGCGATATACGCTAGTTGAACTAATCTGTAGTGTTGCGGCCTGAGCAGCAGTGTGGCCAGGGCGGCCAGTGCGGCTCGATGGTGAAGTACGTGATGCTCCCTGGCCCATGGGAACTATATACAATCACAATCATCTGCTCCTTGAAATTATGACTATTTTACTTAAATAAACGGCGAATAATCTCGATTACCATATAGAAACAGCAAAATTAAACATTTTGCCGAAAAAATGAAGGTAGGGCCTGTAAGCGTCAAAAACAGTGAAAACGCGATATACGCTAGTTGAACTAATCTGTAGTGTTGCGGCCTGAGCAGCAGTGTGGCCAGGGCGGCCAGTGCGGGTCGATGGTGCAGTACGTGATGTTCCCTGGCCCATGGTAACTGTAAACAACCACAATCATCTGCTCCTTGAAATTCTGACTATTTTACTTAAACAAACGGCGAATAATCTCCATTACCATATTGAATCAGCAAAATAATCATTTTGACGATAAAATGAAGGTAGGGCTGTAAGCGTCAAAAACAGTGAAAACGCGATATACGCTAGTTGAACTAATCTGTAGTGTTGCGGCCTGAGCAGCAGTGTGGCCAGGGCGGCCAGTGCGGGTCGATGGTGCAGTACGTGACGCTCCCTGACCCATGGTAACTGTATACAACCACAATCATCTGCTCCTTGAAATTATGACTATTTTACTTAAACAAATGGCGAATAATCTTGATTACGATATAGAAAGAGCAAAATAAAACATTTTGCCAATAAAATGTAGGTAGGGGCTGTAAGCGTCAAAAACAGTGAAAACGCGATATACGCTAGTTGAACTAATCTGTGGTGTTGCGGCCTGAGCAGCAGTGTGGTCAGGGCGGCCAGTGCGGGTCGATGGTGCAGCACCTGATGCTCCCTGGCCCATGGTAACTGTATACAACCACAATCATCTGCTCCTTGAAATTAAGAATATTTTACTTAAACAAACGGCGAATAATCTCGATTACCATATAGAAACAGCAAAATAAAACATTTTGCCGAAAAAATAAAGGTAGGGGCTGTAAGCGTCAAAAACAGTGAACACGCGATATACGTTAGTTGAACTAATCTGTAGTGTTGCGGCCTGAGCAGCAGTGTGGCCAGGGCGGCCAGTGCGGCTCGATGGTGCAGTACGTAATGCTCCCTGGCCCATGGGAACTGTATACAATCACAATCATCTGCTCCTTGAAATTATGACTATTTTACTTAAACAAACGGCGAATAATCTCGATTACCATATAGAAACAGCAAAATAAAACATTTTGCCGAAAAAGGAAGGTAGGGGGTGTAAGCGTCAAAAACAGTTAAAAACGCGATATACGCTAGTTGAAGTAATCTGTAGTGTTGCGGCCTGAGCAGCAGTGTGGCCAGGGCGGCAATTGCGGGTCGATGGTGCAGCACCTGATACTCCCTGGCCCATGGTAACTGTATACAACCACAATCATCTGCTCCTTGAAATTATGACTATTTTACTTAAACAAACGGCGAATAATCTCCATTACCATATAGAAACAGCAAAATAAAACATTTTGCCGAAAAAATGATGGTAGGGGCAAGCGTCAAAAACAGTGAAAACGCGATATACGCTAGTTGAACTAATCTGTAGTGTTGCGGCCTGAGCAGCAGTGTGGCCAGGGCGGCCAGTGCGGGTCGATGTTGCAGCACCTGATGCTCCCTGGCCCATGGCAACTGTATACAACCACAATCATCTGCTCCTTGAAATTATGACTATTTCACTTAAATAAACGGCGAATAATCTCGACTACCATATAGAAACAGCAAAATTAAACATTTTGCCGAAAAAATGAATGTAGGGGCTGTAAGCGTCTAAAACAGTGAAAACGCGATATACGCTAGTTGAACTAATCTGTAGTGTTGCGGCCTGAGCAGCAGTGTGGCCAGGGCGGCCAGTTGCGGGTCGATGGTGCAGTACGTGATGTTCCCTGGCCCATGGTAACTGTATACAACCCCAATCATCTGCTCCTTGAAATTATGACTATTTTACTTAAACAAACGGCGAATAATCTCGATTACCATATAGAAACAGCAAAATAAACATTTTGCCGAAAAAATGAAGGTAGGGGCTGTAAGCGTCAAAAACAGTGAAAACGCGATATACGCTAGTTGAACTAATCTGTAATGTTGCGGCCTGAGCAGCAGTGTGGCCAGGGAGGCCAGGGCGGGTCGATGGTGCAGTACGTGATGCTCCCTGGCCCATGGGAACTGTATACAATCACAATCATCTGCTCCTTCAAATTATGACTATTTTACTTAAACAAACGGCGAATAATCTCGATTACCATATAGAAACAGCAAAATAAAACATTTTGCCGAAAAAATGAAGGTAGGGGGTGTAAGCGTCAAAAACAGTGAAAACACGATATACGCTAGTTGAACTAATCTGTAGTGTTGCGGCCTGAGCAGCAGTGTGGCCAGGGCAGCCAGTGCGGGTCGATGGTGCAGTACGTGATGTTCCCTGGCCCATGGTAACTGTATACAACCACAATCATCTGCTCCTTGAAATTATGACTATCTTACTTAAACAAACGGCGAATAATCTCGAATACCATATAGAACCAGCAAAATAAACATTTTGCCGATAAAATGAAGGTAGGGGCTGTAAGCGTCAAAAACAGTGAAAACGCGATATACGCTAGTTGAACTAATCTGTAGTGTTGCGGAGCTGAGCAGCAGTGTGGCCAGGGCGGCCAGTGCGGGTCGATGGTGCAGTACGTGACGCTCCCTGGCCCATGGTAACTGTATACAACCACAATCATCTGCTCCTTGAAATTATGACTATTTTACTTAAACAAATGGCGAATAATCTTGATTACGATATAGAAAGAGCAAAATAAAAACATTTTGCCGAAATAATGAAGGTAGTGGCTGTAAGCGTCAAAAACAGTGAAGACGCGATATACGCTAGTTGAACTAATCTGTGGTGTTGCGGCCTGAGCAGCAGTGTGGCCAGGGCGGCCAGTGCGGGTCGATGGTGCAGCACCTGATGCTCCCTGGCCCATGGTAACTGTATACAACCACAATCATCTGCTCCTTGAAATTAAGAATATTTTACTTAAACAAACGGCGAATAATCTCGATTACCATATAGAAACAGCAAAATAAAACTTTTTGCCGAAAAAATGAAGGTAGGGGCTGTAAGCGTCAAAAACAGTGAACACGCGATATACGCTAGTTGAACTAATCTGTAGTGTTGCGGCCTGAGCAGCAGTGTGGCCAGGGCGGCCAGTGCGGCTCGATGGTGCAGTACGTGATGCTCTCTGGCCCATGGGAACTGTATACAATCACAATCATCTGCTCCTTGAAATTATGACTATTTTACTTAAACAAACGGCGAATAATCTCGATTACCATATAGAAACAGCAAAATAAAACATTTTGCCGAAAAATGAAGGTAGGGGGTGTAAGCGTCAAAAACAGTGAAAACGCGATATACGCTAGTTGAACTAATCTGTAGTGTTGCGGCCTGAGCAGCAGTGTGGCCAGGGCAGCCAGTGCGGGTCGATGGTGCAGTACGTGATGTTCCCTGGCCCATGGTAACTGTATATAACCACAATCATCTGCTCCTTGAAATTATGACCATTTTACTTAAACAAACGGCGAATAATCTCGATTACCATATAGAAACAGCAAAATAAACATTTTGCCGAAAAAATGAAGGTAAGGGCTGTAAGCGTCAAAAACAGTGAAAACGCGATATACGCTAGTTGAACTAATCTGTAGTGTTGCGGCCTGAGCAGCAGTGTGGCCAGGGAGGCCAGGGCGGGTCGATGGTGCAGCACCTGATGCTCCCTGGCCCATGGTAACTGTATACAACCACAATCATCTGCTCCTTGAAACTATGACTATTTTACTTAAACAAACGGCGAATAATCTCGATTACCATATAGAAACAGCAAAATAAAACATTTTGCCGAAAAAATGAAGGTAGGGGGTGTAAGCGTCAAAAACAGTGAAAACGCGATATACGCTAGCTGAACTAATCTGTAGTGTTGCGGCCCTGAGCAGCAGTGTGGCCAGGGCGGCCAGTGGGCGTCGATGGTGCAGCACCTGATGCTCCCTGGCCCATGGTAACTGTATACAACCACAATCATCTGCTCCTTGAAATTAAGAATAATTTACTTAAACAAACGGCGAATAATCTCGATTACCATATAGAAACAGCAAAATAAAACATTTTGCCGAAAAAATTAGGGTAGGGGCTGTAAGCGTCAAAAACAGTGAACACGCGATATACGCTAGTTTAACTAATCTGTAGTGTTGCGGCCTGAGCAGCAGTGTGGCCAGGGCGGCCAGTGCGGGTCGATGGTGCAGTACGTGATGCTCCCTGGCCCATGGAACTGTATACAATCACAATCATCTGCTCCTTGAAATTATGACTATTTTACTTAAACAAACGGCGAATAATCTCGATTACCATATAGAAACAGCAAAATAAAACATTTTGCCGAAAAAATGAAGGTAAGGGTTGTAAGCGTCAAAAACAGTGAAAACGCGATATACGCTAGTTGAACTAATCTGTAGTGTTGCGCCTGAGCAGCAGTGTGGCCAGGGCTGCCAGTGCGGGTCGATGGTGCAGTACGTGATGTTCCCTGGCCCATGGTAACTGTATACAACCACAATCATCTGCTCCTTGAAATTATGACTATTTTACTTAAACAAACGGCGAATAATCTCGATTACCATATAGAAACGGCAAAATAAACATTTTGCCGAAATAATAAAGGTAGGGGCTGTAAGCGTCAAAAACAGTGAAAACGCGATATACGCTAGTTGAACTAATCTGTAGTGTTGCGGCCTGAGCAGCAGTGTGGCCAGGGCGGCCAGTGCGGGTCGATGGTGCAGCACCTGATGCTCCTGGCCCATGGTAACTGTATACTACCACAATCATCTGCTCCTTGAAATTATGACTATTTTACTTAAACAAACGGCGAATAATCTCGATTACCATATAGAAACAGCAAAATAAAACATTTTGCCGAAAAAATGAAGGTAGGGGTGTAAGCGTCAAAAACAGTGAAAACGCGATATACGCTAGTTGAACTAATCTGTAGTGTTGCGGCCTGAGCAGCAGTGTGGCCAGGGCGGCCAGTGCGGGTCGATGGTGCAGCACCTGATGCTCCCTGGCCCATGGTAACTGTATACAACCACAATCATCTGCTCCTTGAAATTATGACTATTTTACTTAAACAAACGGCGAATAATCTCGATTACCATATACAAACAGCAAAATAAAACATTTTGCCGAAAAAATGAAGGTAGGGGGTGTAAGCGTCAAAAACAGTGAAAACGCGATATACGCTAGTTGAACTAATCTGTAGTGTTGCGGCCTGAGCAGCAGTGTGGCCAGGGCTGCCAGTGCGGGTCGATGGTGCAGTACGTGATGTTCCCTGGCCCATGGTAACTGTATACAACCACAATCATCTGCTCCTTGAAATTATGACTATTTTACTTCAAACGGCGAATAATCTCGATTACCATATAGAAACAGCAAAATAAACATTTTGCCGAAATAATGAAGGTTGGGGCTGTAAGCGTCAAAAACAGTGAAAACGCGATATACGCTAGTTGAACTAATCTGTAGTGTTTTCGGCCTGAGCAGCAGTGTGGCCAGGGAGGCCAGGGCGGGTCGATGGTGCAGCACCTGATGCTCCCTGGCCCATGGTAACTGTATACAACCACAATCATCTGCTCCTTGAAATTATGACTATTTTACTTAAACAAACGGCGAATAATCTCGATTACCATATAGAAACAGCAAAATAAAACATTTTGCCGAAAAAATGAAGGTAGGGGGTGTAAGCGTCAAAAACAGTGAAAACGCGATATACGCTAGTTGAACTAATCTGTAGTGTTGCGGCCTGAGCAGCAGTGTGGCCAGGGCGGCCAGTGCGGGTCGATGGTGCAGCACCTGATGCTCCCTGGCCCATGGGAACTGTATACAATCACAATCATCTGCTCCTTGAAATTATGACTATTTTACTTAAACAAACGGCGAATAATCTCGATTACCATATACAAACAGCAAAATAAAACATTTTGCCGAAAAAATGAAGGTAGGGGCTGTAAGCGTCAAAATTGTGAAAACGCGATATACGCTAGTTGAACTAATCTGTAGTGTTGCGGCCTGAGCAGCAGTGTGGCCAGGGCTGCCAGTGCGGGTCGATGGTGCAGTACGTGATGTTCCCTGGCCCATGGTAACTGTATACAACCACAATCATCTGCTCCTTGAAATTATGACTATTTTACTTAAACAAACGGCGAATAATCTCGATTACCATATAGAAACAGCAAAATAAACATTTTGCCGAAATAATGAAGGTAGGGGCTGTAAGTGTCAAAAACAGTGAAAACGCGATATACGCTAGTTGAACTAATCTGTAGTGTTGCGGCCTGAGCAGCAGTGTGGCCAGGGAGGCCAGGGCGGGTCGATGGTGCAGCACCGGATGCTCCCTGGCCCATGGTAACTGTATACAACCACAATCATCTGCTCCTTGAAACTATGACTATTTTACTTAAACAAACGGCGAATAATCTCGATTACCATATAGAAACAGCAAAATAAAACATTTTGCCGAAAAAATGAAGGTAGGGGCTGTAAGCGTCAAAAATAGTGAGAACGCGATATACGCTAGTTGAACTAATCTGTAGTGTTGCGGCCTGAGCAGCAGTGTGGCCAGGGCTGCCAGTGCGGGTCGATGGTGCAGTACGTGATGTTCCCTGGCCCATGGTAACTCTATACAACCACAATCATCTGCTCCTTGAAATTATGACTATTTTACTTAAACAAACGGCGAATAATCTCGATTACCATATAGAAACAGCAAAATAAACATTTTGCCGAAATAATGAAGGTAGGGGCTGTAAGCGTCAAAAACAGTGAACACGCGATATACGCTAGTTGAACTAATCTGTAGTGTTGCGGCCTGAGCAGCAGTGTGGCCAGGGCGGCCAGTGCGGGTCGATGCTGCAGTACGTGATGCTCCCTGGCCCATGGGAACTGTATACAATCACAATCATCTGCTCCTTGAAATTATGACTATTTTACTTAAACAAACGGCGAATAATCTCGATTACCATATAGATACAGCAAAATAAAACATTTTGCCGAAAAAATGAAGTTAGGGGGTGTAAGCGTCAAAAACAGTGAATACGCGATATACGCTAGTTGAACTAATCTGTTGTGTTGCGGCCTGAGCAGCAGTGTGGCCAGGGAGGCCAGGGCGGGTCGATGGTGCAGCACCTGATGCTCCCTGGCCCATGGTAACTGTATACAACCACAATCATCTGCTCCTTGAAACTATGACTATTTTACTTAAACAAACGGCGAATAATCTCGATTACCATATAGAAACAGCAAAATAAAACATTTTGCCGAAAAAATGAAGGTAGGGGGGTGTAAGCGTCAAAAACAGTGAAAACGCGATATACGCTAGTTGAACTAATCTGTAGTGTTGCGGCCTGAGCAGCAGTGTGGCCAGGGCGGCCAGTGCGGGTCGATGGTGCAGCACCTGATGCTCCCTGGCCCATGGTAACTGTATACAACCACAATCATCTGCTCCTTGAAATTATGACTATTTTACTTAAACAAACGGCGAATAATCTCGATTACCATATAGAAACATCAAAATAAAACATTTTGCCGAAAAAATTAAGGGTAGGGGCTGTAAGCGTCAAAAACAGTGAACACGCGATATACGCTAGTTGAACTAATCTGTAGTGTTGCGGCCTGAGCAGCAGTGTGGCCAGGGCGGCCAGTGCGGCTCGATGGTGCAGTACGTGATGCTCCCTGGCCCATGGGAACTGTATACAATCACAATCATCTGCTCCTTGAAATTATGACTATTTTACTTAAACAAACGGCGAATAATCTCGATTACCATATAGAAACAGCAAAATAAACATTTTGCCGAAATAATGAAGGTTGGGGCTGTAAGCGTCAAAAACAGTGAAAACGCGATATACGCTAGTTGAACTAATCTGTAGTGTTTTCGGCCTGAGCAGCAGTGTGGCCAGGGAGGCCAGGGCGGGTCGATGGTGCAGCACCTGATGCTCCCTGGCCCATGGTAACTGTATACAACCACAATCATCTGCTCCTTGAAATTATGACTATTTTACTTAAACAAACGGCGAATAATCTCGATTACCATATAGAAACAGCAAAATAAACATTTTGCCGAAATAATGAAGGTAGGGGCTGTAAGCGTCAAAAACAGTGAACACGCGATATACGCTAGTTGAACTAATCTGTAGTGTTGCGGCCTGAGCAGCAGTGTGGCCAGGGCGGCCAATGCGGGTCGATGCTGCAGTACGTGATGCTCCCTGGCCCATGGGAACTGTATACAATCACAATCATCTGCTCCTTGAAATTATGACTATTTTACTTAAACAAACGGCGAATAATCTCGATTACCATATAGAAACAGCAAAAAAAAAACATTTTGCCGAAAAAATGAAGGTAGGGGGTGTAAGCGTCAAAAACAGTGAAAACGCCATATACGCTAGTTGAACTAATCTGTAGTGTTGCGGCCTGAGCAGCAGTGTGGCCAGGGAGGCCAGGGCGGGTCGATGGTGCAGCACCTGATGCTCCCTGGCCCATGGTAACTGTATACAACCACAATCATCTGCTCCTTGAAATTATGACTATTTTACTTAAACAAACGGCGAATAATCTCGATTACCATATACAAACAGCAAAATAAAACATTTTGCCGAAAAAATGAAGGTAGGGGCTGTAAGCGTCAAAATTGTGAAAACGCGATATACGCTAGTTGAACTAATCTGTAGTGTTGCGGCCTGAGCAGCAGTGTGGCCAGGGCTGCCAGTGCGGGTCGATGGTGCAGTACGTGATGTTCCCTGGCCCATGGTAACTGTATACAACCACAATCATCTGCTCCTTGAAATTATGACTATTTTCTTAAACAAACGGCGAATAATCTCGATTACCATATAGAAACAGCAAAATAAACATTTTGTCGAAATAATGAAGGTAGGGGCTGTAAGTGTCAAAAACAGTGAAAACGCGATATACGCTAGTTGAACTAATCTGTAGTGTTGCGGCCTGAGCAGCAGTGTGGCCAGGGAGGCCAGGGCGGGTCGATGGTGCAGCACCGGATGCTCCCTGGCCCATGGTAACTGTATACAACCACAATCATCTGCTCCTTGAAACTATGACTATTTTACTTAAACAAACGGCGAATAATCTCGATTACCATATAGAAACAGCAAAATAAAACATTTTGCCGAAAAAATGAAGGTAGGGGGTGTAAGCGTCAAAAACAGTGAAAACGCGATATACGCTAGTTGAACTAATCTGTAGTGTTGCGGCCTGAGCAGCAGTGTGGCCAGGGCTGCCAGTGCGGGTCGATGGTGCAGTACGTGATGTTCCCTGGCCCATGGTAACTGTATACAACCACAATCATCTGCTCCTTGATATTATGACTATTTTACTTAAACAAACGGCGAATAATCTCGATTACCATATAGAAACAGCAAAATAAACATTTTGCCGAAATAATGAAGGTAGGGGCTGTAAGTGTCAAAAACAGTGAAAACGCGATATACGCTAGTTGAACTAATCTGTAGTGTTGCGGCCTGAGCAGCAGTGTGGCCAGGGAGGCCAGGGCGGGTCGATGGTGCAGCACCGGATGCTCCCTGGCCCATGGTAACTGTATACAACCACAATCATCTGCTCCTTGAAACTATGACTATTTTACTTAAACAAACGGCGAATAATCTCGATTACCATATAGAAACAGCAAAATAAAACATTTTGCCGAAAAAATGAAGGTAGGGGCTGTAAGCGTCAAAAATAGTGAGAACGCGATATACGCTAGTTGAACTAATCTGTAGTGTTGCGGCCTGAGCAGCAGTGTGGCCAGGGCTGCCAGTGCGGGTCGATGGTGCAGTACGTGATGTTCCCTGGCCCATGGTAACTCTATACAACCACAATCATCTGCTCCTTGAAATTATGACTATTTTACTTAAACAAACGGCGAATAATCTCGATTACCATATAGAAACAGCAAAATAAACATTTTGCCGAAATAATGAAGGTAGGGGCTGTAAGCGTCAAAAACAGTGAACACGCGATATACGCTAGTTGAACTAATCTGTAGTGTTGCGGCCTGAGCAGCAGTGTGGCCAGGGCGGCCAGTGCGGGTCGATGCTGCAGTACGTGATGCTCCCTGGCCCATGGGAACTGTATACAATCACAATCATCTGCTCCTTGAAATTATGACTATTTTACTTAAACAAACGGCGAATAATCTCGATTACCATATAGATACAGCAAAATAAAACATTTTGCCGAAAAAATGAAGGTAGGGGGTGTAAGCGTCAAAAACAGTGAATACGCGATATACGCTAGTTGAACTAATCTGTTGTGTTGCGGCCTGAGCAGCAGTGTGGCCAGGGAGGCCAGGGCGGGTCGATGGTGCAGCACCTGATGCTCCCTGGCCCATGGTAACTGTATACAACCACAATCATCTGCTCCTTGAAACTATGACTATTTTACTTAAACAAACGGCGAATAATCTCGATTACCATATAGAAACAGCAAAATAAAACATTTTGCCGAGAAAATGAAGGTAGGGGGTGTAAGCGTCAAAAACAGTGAAAACGCGATATACGCTAGTTGAACTAATCTGTAGTGTTGCGGCCTGAGCAGCAGTGTGGCCAGGGCGGCCAGTGCGGGTCGATGGTGCAGCACCTGTTGCTCCCTGGCCCATGGTAACTGTATACAACCACAATCATCTGCTCCTTGAAATTATGACTATTTTACTTAAACAAACGGCGAATAATCTCGATTACCATATAGAAACAGCAAAATAAAACATTTTGCCGAAAAAATGAAGGTAGGGGGTGTAAGCGTCAAAAACAGTGAAAACGCGATATACGCTAGTTGAACTAATCTGTAGTGTTGCGGCCTGAGCAGCAGTGTGGCCAGGGCGGCCAGTGCGGGTCGATGGTGCAGCACCTGATGCTCCCTGGCCCATGGTAACTGTATACAACCACAATCATCTGCTCCTTGAAATTATGACTATTTTACTTAAACAAACGGCGAATAATCTCGATTACCATATAGAAACATCAAAATAAAACATTTTGCCGAAAAAATTAAGGTAGGGGCTGTAAGCGTCAAAAACAGTGAACACGCGATATACGCTAGTTGAACTAATGTGTAGTGTTGCGGCCTGAGCAGCAGTGTGGCCAGGGCGGCCAGTGCGGCTCGATGGTGCAGTACGTGATGCTCCCTGGCCCATGGGAACTGTATACAATCACAATCATCTGCTCCTTGAAATTATGACTATTTTACTTAAACAAACGGCGAATAATCTCGATTACCATATACAAACAGCAAAATAAAACATTTTGCCGAAAAAATGAAGGTAGGGGCTGTAAGCGTCAAAATTGTGAAAACGCGATATACGCTAGTTGAACTAATCTGTAGTGTTGCGGCCTGAGCAGCAGTGTGGCCAGGGCTGCCAGTGCGGGTCGATGGTGCAGTACGTGATGTTCCCTGGCCCATGGTAACTGTATACAACCACAATCATCTGCTCCTTGAAATTATGACTATTTTACTTAAACAAACGGCGAATAATCTCGATTACCATATAGAAACAGCAAAATAAACATTTTGCCGAAATAATGAAGGTAGGGGCTGTAAGTGTCAAAAACAGTGAAAACGCGATATACGCTAGTTGAACTAATCTGTAGTGTTGCGGCCTGAGCAGCAGTGTGGCCAGGGAGGCCAGGGCGGGTCGATGGTGCAGCACCGGATGCTCCCTGGCCCATGGTAACTGTATACAACCACAATCATCTGCTCCTTGAAACTATGACTATTTTACTTAAACAAACGGCGAATAATCTCGATTACCATATAGAAACAGCAAAATAAAACATTTTGCCGAAAAAATGAAGGTAGGGCCTGTAAGCGTCAAAAATAGTGAGAACGCGATATACGCTAGTTGAACTAATCTGTAGTGTTGCGGCCTGAGCAACAGTGTGGCCAGGGCTGCCAGTGCGGGTCGATGGTGCAGTACGTGATGTTCCCTGGCCCATGGAAACTTTATACAACCACAATCATCTGCTCCTTGAAATAATGACTATTTTACTTAAACAAACGGCGAATAATCTCGATTACCATATAGAAACAGCAAAATAAACATTTTGCCGAAATAATGAAGGTAGGGGCTGTAAGCGTCAAAAACAGTGAACACGCGATATACGCTAGTTGAACTAATCTGTAGTGTTGCGGCCTGAGCAGCAGTGTGGCCAGGGCGGCCAATGCGGGTCGATGCTGCAGTACGTGATGCTCCCTGGCCCATGGGAACTGTATACAATCACAATCATCTGCTCCTTGAAATTATGACTATTTTACTTAAACAAACGGCGAATAATCTCGATTACCATATAGAAACAGCAAAAAAAAAAACATTTTGCCGAAAAAATGAAGGTAGGGGGTGTAAGCGTCAAAAACAGTGAAAACGCGATATACGCTAGTTGAACTAATCTGTAGTGTTGCGGCCTGAGCAGCAGTGTGGCCAGGGAGGCCAGGGCGGGTCGATGGTGCAGCACCTGATGCTCCCTGGCCCATGGTAACTGTATACAACCACAATCATCTGCTCCTTGAAATTATGACTATTTTACTTAAACAAACGGCGAATAATCTCGATTACCATATACAAACAGCAAAATAAAACATTTTGCCGAAAAAATGAAGGTAGGGGCTGTAAGCGTCAAAATTGTGAAAACGCGATATACGCTAGTTGAACTAATCTGTAGTGTTGCGGCCTGAGCAGCAGTGTGGCCAGGGCTGCCAGTGCGGGTCGATGGTGCAGTACGTGATGTTCCCTGGCCCATGGTAACTGTATACAACCACAATCATCTGCTCCTAGAAATTATGACTATTTTCTTAAACAAACGGCGAATAATCTCGATTACCATATAGAAACAGCAAAATAAACATTTTGTCGAAATAATGAAGGTAGGGGCTGTAAGTGTCAAAAACAGTGAAAACGCGATATACGCTAGTTGAACTTATCTGTAGTGTTGCGGCCTGAGCAGCAGTGTGGCCAGGGAGGCCAGGGCGGGTCGATGGTGCAGCACCGGATGCTCCCTGGCCCATGGTAACTGTATACAACCACAATCATCTGCTCCTTGAAACTATGACTATTTTACTTAAACAAACGTCGAATAATCTCGATTACCATATAGAAACAGCAAAATAAAACATTTTGCCGAAAAAATGAAGGTAGGGGGTGTAAGCGTCAAAAACAGTGAAAACGCGATATACGCTAGTTGAACTAATCTGTAGTGTTGCGGCCTGAGCAGCAGTGTGGCCAGGGCTGCCAGTGCGGGTCGATGGTGCAGTACGTGATGTTCCCTGGCCCATGGTAACTGTATACAACCACAATCATCTGCTCCTTGAAATTATGACTATTTTACTTAAACAAATGGCGAATAATCTCGATTACCATATTGAAACAGCAAAATAAACATTTTGCCGAAATAATGAAGGTAGGGGCTGTAAGCGTCAAAAACAGCGAAAACGCGATATACGCTAGTTGAACTAATCTGTAGTGTTGCGGCCTGAGCAGCAGTGTGGCCAGGGAGGCCAGGGCGGGTCGATGGTGCAGCACCTGATGCTCCCTGGCCCATGGTAACTGTATACAACCACAATCATCTGCTTTTTGAAATTATGACTATTTTACTTAAACAAACGGCGAATAATCTCGATTACCATATAGAAAGAGCAAAATAAAACATTTTGCCGAAAAAATGAAGGTAGGGGGTGTAAGCGTCAAAAACAGTGAAAACGCGATATACGCTAGTTGAACTAATCTGTAGTGTTGCGGCCTGAGCAGCAGTGTGGCCAGGGCGGCCAGTGCGGGTCGATGGTGCAGCACCTGATGCTCCCTGGCCCATGGTAACTGTATACAACCACAATCATCTGCTCCTTGAAATTATGACTATTTTACTTAAACAAACGGCGAATAATCTCGATTACCATATAGAAACAGCAAAATAAAACATTTTGCCGAAAAAATTAAGGTAGGGGCTGTAAGCGTCAAAAACAGTGAACACGCGATATACGCTAGTTGAACTAATCTGTAGTGTTGCGGCCTGAGCAGCAGTGTGGCCAGGGCGGCCAGTGCGGCTCGATGGTGCAGTACGTGATGCTCCCTGGCCCATGGGAACTGTATACAATCACAATCATCTGCTCCTTGAAATTATGACTATTTTACTTAAACAAACGGCGAATAATCTCGATTACCATATACAAACAGCAAAATAAAATATTTTGCCGAAAAAATGAAGGTAGGGGCTGTAAGCGTCAAAATTGTGAAAACGCGATATACGCTAGTTGAACTAATCTGTAGTGTTGCGGCCTGAGCAGCAGTGTGGCCAGGGCTGCCAGTGCGGGTCGATGGTGCAGTACGTGATGTTCCCTGGCCCATGGTAACTGTATACAACCACAATCATCTGCTCCTTGAAATTATGACTATTTTACTTAAACAAACGGCGAATAATCTCGATTACCATATAGAAACAGCAAAATAAACATTTTGCCGAAATAATGAAGGTAGGGGCTGTAAGCGTCAAAAACAGTGAACACGCGATATACGCTAGTTGAACTAATCTGTAGTGTTGCGGCCTGAGCAGCAGTGTGGCCAGGGCGGCCAGTGCGGGTCGATGCTGCAGTACGTGATGCTCCCTGGCCCATGGGAACTGTATACAATCACAATCATCTGCTCCTTGAAATTATGACTATTTTACTTAAACAAACGGCGAATAATCTCGATTACCATATAGAAACAGCAAAATAAAACATTTTGCCGAAAAATGAAAGTAGGGGGTGTAACCGTCAAAAACAGTGAAAACGCGATATACGCTAGTTGAACTAATCTGTAGTGTTGCGGCCTGAGCAGCAGTGTGGCCAGGGAGGCCAGGGCGGGTCGATGGTGCAGCACCTGATGCTCCCTGGCCCATGGTAACTGTATACAACCACAATCATCTGCTCCTTGAAACTATGACTATCTTACTTAAACAAACGGCGAATAATCTCGATTACCATATAGAAACAGCAAAATAAAACATTTTGCCGAAAAAATGAAGGTAGGGGCTCTAAGCGTCAAAATTGTGAAAACGCGATATACGCTAGTTGAACTAATCTGTAGTGTTGCGGCCTGAGCAGCAGTGTAACCAGGGCTGCCAGTGCGGGTCGATGGTGCAGTACGTGATGTTCCCTGGCCCATGGTAACTGTATACAACCACAATCATCTGCTCCTTCAAATTATGACTATTTTACTTAAACAAACGGTGAATAATCTCGATTACCATATAGAAACAGCAAAATAAACATTTTTCCGGAATAATGAAGGTAGGGGCTGTAAGTGTCAAAACAGTGAAAACGCGATATACGCTAGTTGAACTAATCTGTAGTGTTGCGGCCTGAGCAGCAGTGTGGCCAGGGAGGCCAGGGCGGGTCGATGGTGCAGCACCTGATGCTCCCTGGCCCATGGTAACTGTATACAACCACAATCATCTGCTCCTTGAAACTATGACTATCTTACTTAAACAAACGGCGAATAATCTCGATTACCATATAGAAACAGCAAAATAAAACATTTTGCCGAAAAAATGAAGGTAGGGGCTGTAAGCGTCAAAAATAGTGAAAACGCGATATACGCTAGTTGAACTAATCTGTAGTGTTGCGGCCTGAGCAGCAGTGTGGCCAGGGCTGCCAGTGCGGGTCGATGGTGCAGTACGTGATGTTCCCTGGCCCATGGTAACTGTTTACAACCACAATCATCTGCTCCTTGAAATTATGACTATTTTACTGAAACAAACGGCGAATAATCTCGATTACCATATAGAAACAGCAAAATAAACATTTTGCCGAAATAATGAAGGTAGGGGCTGTAAGCGTCAAAAACAGTGAACACGCGATATACGCTAGTTGAACTAATCTGTAGTGTTGCGGCCTGAGCAGCAGTGTGGCCAGGGCGGCCAGTGCGGGTCGATGCTGCAGTACGTGATGCTCCCTGGCCCATGGGAACTGTATACAATCACAATCATCTGCTCCTTGAAATTATGACTATTTTACTTAAACAAACGGCGAATAATCTCGATTACCATATAGAAACAGCAAAATAAAACATTTTGCCGAAATAATGAAGGTAGGGGCTGTAAGTGTCAAAACAGTGAAAACGCGATATACGCTAGTTGAACTAATCTGTAGTGTTGCGGCCCGAGCAGCAGTGTGGCCAGGGAGGCCAGGGCGGGTCGATGGTGCAGCACCTGATGCTCCCTGGCCCATGGGAACTGTATACAATCACAATCATCTGCTCCTTGAAATTATGACTATTTTACTTAAACAAACGGCGAATAATCTCGATTACCATATAGAAACAGCAAAATAAAACATTTTGCCGAAAAATGGAGGTAGGGGTTGTAAGCGTCAAAAACAGTGAAAACGCGATATACGCTAGTTGAACTAATCTGTAGTGTTGCGGCCTGAGCAGCAGTGTGGCCAGGGAGGCCAGGGCGGGTCGATGGTGCAGCACCTGATGCTCCCTGGCCCATGGTAACTGTATACAACCACAATCATCTGCTCCTTGAAACTATGACTATTTTACTTAAACAAACGGCGAATAATCTCGATTACCATATAGAAACAGCAAAATAAACATTTTGCCGAAATAATGAAGGTAGGGGCTGTAAGCGTCAAAAACAGTGAAAACGCGATATACGCTAGTTGAACTAATCTGTAGTGTTGCGGCCTGAGCAGCAGTGTGGCCAGGGAGGCCAGGGCGGGTCGATGGTGCAGCACCTGATGCTCCCTGGCCCATGGGAACTGTATACAATCACAATCATCTGCTCCTTGAAATTATGACTATTTTACTTAAACAAACGGCGAATAATCTCGATTACCATATACAAACAGCAAAATAAAACATTTTGCCGAAAAAATGAAGGTAGGGGCTGTAAGCGTCAAAATTGTGAAAACGCGATATACGCTAGTTGAACTAATCTGTAGTGTTGCGGCCTGAGCAGCAGTGTGGCCAGGGCTGCCAGTGCGGGTCGATGGTGCAGTACGTGATGTTCCCTGGCCCATGGTAACTGTATACAACCACAATCATCTGCTCCTTGAAATTATGACTATTTTACTTAAACAAACGGCGAATAATCTCGATTACCATATAGAAACAGCAAAATAAACATTTTGCCGAAATAATGAAGGTAGGGGCTGTAAGCGTCAAAAACAGTGAAAACGCGATATACGCTAGTTGAACTAATCTGTAGTGTTGCGGCCTGAGCAGCAGTGTGGCCAGGGCTGCCAGTGCGGGTCGATGGTGCAGTACGTGATGTTCCCTGGCCCATGGTAACTGTATACAACCACAATCATCTGCTCCTTGAAACTATGACTATTTTACTTAAACAAACGGCGAATAATCTCGATTACCATATAGAAACAGCAAAATAAAACAGTTTGCCGAAAAAATGAAGGTAGGGGCTGTAAGCGTCAAAAACAGTGAACACGCGATATACGCTAGTTGAACTAATCTGTAGTGTTGCGGCCTGAGCAGCAGTGTGGCCAGGGCGGCCAGTGCGGGTCGATGGTGCAGTACGTAATGCTCCCTGGCCCATGGTAACTGTATACAACCACAATCATCTGCTCCTTGAAATTATGACTATTTTACTTAAACAAACGGCGAATAATCTCGATTACCATATAGAAACAGCAAAATAAAACATTTTGCCGAAAAAATGAAGTTAGGGGGTGTAAGCGTCAAAAACAGTGAAAACGCGATATACGCTAGTTGAACTAATCTGTAGTGTTGCGGCCTGAGCAGCAGTGTGGCCAGGGAGGCCAGGGCGGGTCGATGGTGCAGCACCTGATGCTCCCTGGCCCATGGTAACTGTATACAACCACAATCATCTGCTCCTTGAAACTATGACTATTTTACTTAAACAAACGGCGAATAATCTCGATTACCATATAGAAACAGCAAAATAAAACATTTTGCCGAAAAAATGAAGGTAGGGGGTGTAAGCGTCAAAAACAATGAAAACGCGATATACGCTAGTTGAACTAATCTGTAGTGTTGCGGCCTGAGCAGCAGTGTGGCCAGGGCGGCCAGTGCGGGTCGATGGTGCAGCACCTGCTGCTCCCTGGCCCATGGTAACTGTATACAACCACAATCATCTGCTCCTTGAAATTAAGAATATTTTACTTAAACAAACGGCGAATAATCTCGATTACCATATAGAAACAGCAAAATAAAACATTTTGCCGAAAAAATGAAGGTAGGGGCTGTAAGCGTCAAAATTGTGAAAACGCGATATACGCTAGTTGAACTAATCTGTAGTGTTGCGGCCTGAGCAGCAGTGTGGCCAGGGCTGCCAGTGCGGGTCGATGGTGCAGTACGTGATGTTCCCTGGCCCATGGTAACTGTATACAACCACAATCATCTGCTCCTTGAAATTATGACTATTTTACTTAAACAAACGGCGAATAATCTCGATTACCATATAGAAACAGCAAAATAAACATTTTGCCGAAAAAATGAAGGAAGGGGCAGTAAGCGTCAAAAACAGTGAAAACGCGATATACGCTAGTTGAACTAATCTGTAGTGTTGCGGCCTGAGCAGCAGTGTGGCCAGGGAGGCCAGGGCGGGTCGATGGTGCAGCACCGGATGCTCCCTGGCCCATGGTAACTGTATACAACCACAATCATCTGCTCCTTGAAACTATGACTATTTTACTTAAACAAACGGCGAATAATCTCGATTACCATATAGAAACAGCAAAATAAAACATTTTGCCGAAAAAATGAAGGTAGGGGCTGTAAGCGTCAAAAATAGTGAAAACGCGATATACGCTAGTTGAACTAATCTGTAGTGTTGCGGCCTGAGCAGCAGTGTGGCCAGGGCGGCCAGTGCGGGTCGATGGTGCAGCACCTGATGCTCCCTGGTCCATGGTAACTGTATACAACCACAATCATCTGCTCCTTGAAATTAAGAATAATTTACTTAAACAAACGGCGAATAATCTCGATTACCATATAGAAACAGCAAAATAAACATTTTGCCGAAAAAATTAAGGTAGGGGCTGTAAGCGTCAAAAACAGTGAACACGCGATATACGCTAGTTGAACTAATCTGTAGTGTTGCGGCCTGAGCAGCAGTGTGGCCAGGGCGGCCAGTGCGGGTCGATGGTGCAGTACGTGATGCTCCCTGGCCCATGGGAACTGTATACAATCACAATCATCTGCTCCTTGAAATTATGACTATTTTACTTAAACAAACGGCGAATAATCTCGATTACCATATAGAAACAGCAAAATAAAACATTTTGCCGAAAAAATGAAGTTAGGGGGTGTAAGCGTCAAAAACAGTGAAAACGCGATATACGCTAGTTGAACTAATCTGTAGTGTTGCGGCCTGAGCAGCAGTGTGGCCAGGGAGGCCAGGGCGGGTCGATGGTGCAGCACCTGATGCTCCCTGGCCCATGGTAACTGTATACAACCACAATCATCTGCTCCTTGAAACTATGACTATTTTACTTAAACAAACGGCGAATAATCTCGATTACCATATAGAAACAGCAAAATAAAACATTTTGCCGAAAAAATGAAGGTAGGGGGTGTAAGCGTCAAAAACAATGAAAACGCGATATACGCTAGTTGAACTAATCTGTAGTGTTGCGGCCTGAGCAGCAGTGTGGCCAGGGCGGCCAGTGCGGGTCGATGGTGCAGCACCTGCTGCTCCCTGGCCCATGGTAACTGTATACAACCACAATCATCTGCTCCTTGAAATTAAGAATATTTTACTTAAACAAACGGCGAATAATCTCGATTACCATATAGAAACAGCAAAATAAAACATTTTGCCGAAAAAATGAAGGTAGGGGCTGTAAGCGTCAAAATTGTGAAAACGCGATATACGCTAGTTGAACTAATCTGTAGTGTTGCGGCCTGAGCAGCAGTGTGGCCAGGGCTGCCAGTGCGGGTCGATGGTGCAGTACGTGATGTTCCCTGGCCCATGGTAACTGTATACAACCACAATCATCTGCTCCTTGAAATTATGACTATTTTACTTAAACAAACGGCGAATAATCTCGATTACCATATAGAAACAGCAAAATAAACATTTTGCCGAAAAAATGAAGGAAGGGGCAGTAAGCGTCAAAAACAGTGAAAACGCGATATACGCTAGTTGAACTAATCTGTAGTGTTGCGGCCTGAGCAGCAGTGTGGCCAGGGAGGCCAGGGCGGGTCGATGGTGCAGCACCGGATGCTCCCTGGCCCATGGTAACTGTATACAACCACAATCATCTGCTCCTTGAAACTATGACTATTTTACTTAAACAAACGGCGAATAATCTCGATTACCATATAGAAACAGCAAAATAAAACATTTTGCCGAAAAATGAAGGTAGGGGCTGTAAGCGTCAAAAATAGTGAAAACGCGATATACGCTAGTTGAACTAATCTGTAGTGTTGCGGCCTGAGCAGCAGTGTGGCCAGGGCGGCCAGTGCGGGTCGATGGTGCAGCACCTGATGCTCCCTGGTCCATGGTAACTGTATACAACCACAATCATCTGCTCCTTGAAATTAAGAATAATTTACTTAAACAAACGGCGAATAATCTCGATTACCATATAGAAACAGCAAAATAAACATTTTGCCGAAAAAATTAAGGTAGGGGCTGTAAGCGTCAAAAACAGTGAAACACGCGATATACGCTAGTTGAACTAATCTGTAGTGTTGCGGCCTGAGCAGCAGTGTGGCCAGGGCGGCCAGTGCGGGTCGATGGTGCAGTACGTGATGCTCCCTGGCCCATGGGAACTGTATACAATCACAATCATCTGCTCCTTGAAATTATGACTATTTTACTTAAACAAACGGCGAATAATCTCGATTACCATATAGAAACAGCAAAATAAAACATTTTGCCGAAAAAATGAAGGTAGGGGGGTGTAAGCGTCAAAAACAGTGAAAACGCGATATACGCTAGTTGAACTAATCTGTAGTGTTGCGGCCTGAGCAGCAGTGTGGCCAGGGCTGCCAGTGCGGGTCGATGGTGCAATACGTGATGTTTCCTGGCCATGGTAACTGTATAAAACCACAATCATCTGCTCCTTGAAATTATGACTATTTTACTTAAACAAACGGCGAATAATCTCGATTACCATATAGAAACAGCAAAATAAACATTTTGCCGAAATAATGAAGGTAGGGGCTGTAAGCGTCAAAAACAGTGAAAACGCGATATACGCTAGTTGAACTAATCTGTAGTGTTGCGGCCTGAGCAGCAGTGTGGCCAGGGAGGCCAGGGCGGGTCGATGGTGCAGCACCTGATGCTCCCTGGGCCATGGTAACTGTATACAACCACAATCATCTGCTCCTTGAAACTATGACTATTTTACTTAAACAAACGGCGAATAATCTCGATTACCATATAGAAACAGCAAAATAAAACATTTTGCCGAAAAAATGAAGGTAGGGGGTGTAAGCGTCAAAAACAGTGAAAACGCGATATACGCTAGTTGAACTAATCTGTAGTGTTGCGGCCTGAGCAGCAGTGTGGCCAGGGCGGCCAGTGCGGGTCGATGGTGCAGCACCTGATGCTCCCTGGCCCATGGTAACTGTATACAACCACAATCATCTGCTCCTTGAAATTAAGAATATTTTACTTAAACAAACGGCGAATAATCTCGATTACCATATAGAAACAGCAAAATAAAAACATTTTGCCGAAAAAATTAAGGTAGGGGCTGTAAGCGTCAAAAACAGTGAACACGCGATATACGCTAGTTGAACTAATCTGTAGTGTTGCGGCCTGAGCAGCAGTGTGGCCAGGGCGGCCAGTGCGGCTCGATGGTGCAGTACGTGATGCTCCCTGGCCCATGGGAACTGTATACAATCACAATCATCTGCTCCTTGAAATTATGACTATTTTACTTAAACAAACGGCGAATAATCTCGATTACCATATACAAACAGCAAAATAAAACATTTTGCCGAAAAAATGAAGGTAGGGGCTGTAAGCGTCAAAATTGTGAAAACGCGATATACGCTAGTTGAACTAATCTGTAGTGTTGCGGCCTGAGCAGCAGTGTGGCCAGGGCTGCCAGTGCGGGTCGATGGTGCAGTACGTGATGTTCCCTGGCCCATGGTAACTGTATACAACCACAGTCATCTGCTCCTTGAAATTATGACTATTTTACTGAAACAAACGGCGAATAATCTCGATTACCATATAGAAACAGCAAAATAAACATTTTGCCGAAATAATGAAGGTAGGGGCTGTAAGCGTCAAAACAGTGAAAACGCAATATACGCTAGTTGAACTAATATGTAGTGTTGCGGCCTGAGCAGCAGTGTGGCCAGGGAGGCCAGGGCGGGTGATGGTGCAGCACGTGATGCTCCCTGGCCCATGGTAACTGTATACAACCACAATCATCTGCTCCTTGAAACTATGACTATTTTACTTAAACAAACGGCGAATAATCTCGATTACCATATAGAAACAGCAAAATAAAACATTTTGCCGAAAAAATGAAGGTAGGGGCTGTAGGCGTCAAAAATAGTGAAAACGCGATATACACTAGTTGAACTAATCTGTAGTGTTGCGGCCTGAGCAGCAGTGTGGCCAGGGAGGCCAGGGCGGGTCGATGGTGCAGCACCGGATGCTCCCTGGCCCATGGTAACTGTATACAACCACAATCATCTGCTCCTTGAAACTATGACTATTTTACTTAAACAAACGGCGAATAATCTCGATTACCATATAGAAACAGCAAAATAGAACAGTTTGCCGAAAAAATGAAGGTAGGGGCTGTAGGCGTCAAAAATAGTGAAAACGCGATATACGCTAGTTGAACTAATCTGTAGTGTTGCGGCCTGAGCAGCAGTGTGGCCAGGGAGGCCAGGGCGGGTCGATGGTGCAGCACCGGATGCTCCCTGGCCCATGGGTAACTGTATACAACCACAATCATCTGCTCCTTGAAACTATGACTATTTTACTTAACAAACGGCTAATAATCTCGATTACCATATAGAAACAGCAAAATAGAACAGTTTGCCGAAAAAATGAAGGTAGGGGCTGTAGGCGTCAAAAATAGTGAAAACGCGATATACGCTAGTTGAACTAATCTGTAGTGTTGCGGCCTGAGCAGCAGTGTGGCCAGGGCGGCCAGTGCAGGTCGATGGTGCAGCACCTGATGCTCCCTGGCCCATGGTAACTGTATACAACCACAATCATCTGCTCCTTGAAATTATGACTATTTTACTTAAACAAACGGCGAATAATCTCGATTACCATATAGAAACAGCAAAATAAAACAGTTTGCCGAAAAAAATGAAGGTAGGGGCTGTAAGCGTCAAAAAAGTGAAACCCGATATACGCTAGTTGAACTAATCTGTAGTGTTGCGGCCTGAGCAGCAGTGTGGCCATGGCGGCCAGTGCGGGTCGATGGTGCAGTACGTGATGCTCCCTGGCCCATGGTAACTGTATACAACCACAATCATCTGCTCCTTGAAATTATGACTATTTTACTTAAACAAACGGCGAATAATCTCGATTACCATATAGAAACAGCAAAATAAAACATTTTGCCGAAAAAAAGAAGGTAGGGGCTGTAAGCGTCAAAAACAGTTAAATACGCGATATACGCTAGTTGAACTAATCTGTAGTGTTGCGACCTGAGCAGCAGTGTGGCCAGGGCGGCCATTGCGGGTCGATGGTGCAGCACCTGATTCTTCCTGGCCCATGGTAACTGTATACAACCACAATCATCTGCTCCTTGAAATTATGACTATTTTACTAAAACAAACGGCGAATAATCTCGATTACCATATAGAAACAGCAATATAAAACATTTTGTCGAAAAAATGAAGGTAGGGGCTGTAAGCGTCAAAAACAGTGAAAACGCGATATACGCTAGTTGAACTAATCTGTAGTGTTGCGGCCTGAGCAGCAGTGTGGCCAGGGCGGCCAGTGCGGGTCGATGGTGCAGTACGTGATGTTCCCTCGCCCATGGTAACTGTATACAACCACAATCATCTGCTCCTTGAAATTATGAGTATTTTACTTAAACAAACGGCGAATAATCTCGATTACCATATAGAAACAGCAAAATAAACATTTTGCCTAACAAATGAATGTAGGGGCTCTAAGCGTCAAAAACAGTGAAAACGCGATATACGCTAGTTGAACTAATCTGTAGTGTTGCGGCCTGTGCAGCAGTGTGGCCAGGGAGGCCAGGGCGGGTCGATGGTGCAGTACGTGATGTTCCCTGGCCCATGGTAACTGTATACAACCACAATCATCTGCTCCTTGAAATTATGACTATTTTACTTAAACAAACGGCGAATAATCTCTATTACCATATAGAATCAGCAAAATAAACATTTTGCCGATAAAATGAAGGTAGGGGCTGTAAGCGTCAAAACAGTGAAAACGCGATATACGCTAGTTGAACTAATCTGTAGTGTTGCGGCCTGAGCAGCAGTGTGGCCAGGGCGGCCAGTGCGGGTCGATGGTGCAGTACGTGACGTTCCCTGGCCCATGGTAACTGTATACAACCACAATCATCTGCTCCTTGAAATTATGACTATTTTACTTAAACAAATGGCGAATAATCTTGATTACGATATAGAAAGAGCAAAATAAAACATTTTGCCGAAATAATGAAGGTAGGGGCTGTAAGCGTCAAAAACAGTGAAAACGCGATATACGCTAGTTGAACTAATCTGTGGTGTTGCGGCCTGAGCAGCAGTGTGGCCAGGGCGGCCAGTGCGGGTCGATGGTGCAGCACCTGATGCTCCCTGGCCCATGCTAACTGTATACAACCACAATCATCTGCTCCTTAAAATTAAGAATATTTTACTTAAACAAACGGCGAATAATCTCGATTACCATATAGAAAAAGCAAAATAAAACATTTTGCCGAAAAAATGAAGGTAGGGGGTGTAAGCGTCAAAAACAGTGAAAACGCGATATACGCTAGTTGAACTAATCTGTAGTGTTGCGGCCTGAGCAGCAGTGTGGCCAGGGCTGCCATTGCGGGTCGATGGTGAAGTACGTGATGTTCCCTGGCCCATGGTATCTGTATACAACCACAATCATCTGCTCCTTGACATTATGACTATTTTACTTAAACAAACGGCGAATAATCTCGATTACCCTATAGAAACAGCAAAATAAAACATTTTTGCCGAAAAAATGAAGGTAGGGGCTGTAAGCGTCAAAAATAGTGAAAACGCGATATACGCTAGTTGAACTAATCTGTAGTGTTGCGGCCTGAGCAGCAGTGTGGCCAGGGCGGCCAGTGCGGGTCGATGGTGCAGCACTTGATGCTCCCTGGCCCATGGTAACTGTATTCAACCACAATCATCTGCTCCTTGAAATTATAACTATTTTACTTAAACAATCGGCGAATAATCTCGATTACCATATAGAAACAGCAAAATAAAACATTTTGCCGAAAAAATGAAGGTAGGGGCTGTAAGCGTCAAAAACAGAGAAATCGCGATATACGCTAGTTGAACTAATCTGTAGTGTTAAGGCCTGAGCAGCAGTGTGGCCAGGGCAGCCAGTGCGGGTCGATGGTGCAGCACCTGATGCTCCCTGGCCCATGGTAACTGTATACAACCACAATCATCTGCTCCTTGAAATTATGACTATTTTACTTAAACAAACGGCGAATAATCTCGATTACCATATACAAACAGCAAATAAAACATTTTGCCGAAAAAATGAAGGTAGGGGCTGTAAGTGTCACAATTGTGAAAACGCGATATACGCTAGCTGAACTAATCTGTAGTGTTGCGGCCTGAGCAGCAGTGTGGCCAGGGCGGCCAGTGCGGGTCGATGGTGCAGCACCTGATGCTCCCTGGCCCATGGCAACTGTATACAACCACAATCATCTGCTCCTTGAAATTATGACTATTTTACTTAAACAAACGGCGAATAATCTCGATTACCATATAGAAACAGCAAAATAAAACATTTTGCCGAAAAAATGAAGGTAGGGGCTGTAAGCGTCAAAAACAGTGAAAACGCGATATACGCTAGTTGAACTAATCTGTAGTGTTGCGGCCTGAGCAGCAGTGTGGCCAGGGCGGCCAGTGCGGGTCGATGGTGCAGCACCTGATGCTCCCTGGCCCATGGCAACTGTATACAACCACAATCATCTGCTCCTTGAAATTATGACTATTTTACTTAAACAAACGGCGATAATCTCGATTACCATATAGAAACAGCAAAATAAAACATTTTGCCGAAAAAATGAAGGTAGGGGCAGTAAGCGTCAAAAACAGTGAAAACGCGATATATGCTAGTTGAACTAATCTGTAGTGTTGCGGCCTGAGCAGCAGTGTGGCCAGGGCGGCCAGTGCGGGTCGATGGTGCAGCACCTGATGCTCCCTGGCCCATGGTAACTGTATACAACCACAATCATCTGCTCCTTGAAATTATGACTATTTTACTTAAACAAACGGCGAATAATCTCGATTACCATATAGAAACAGCAAAATAAACATTTTGCCGAAAAAATGAAGGTAGGGGCTGTAAGTGTCAAAAACAGTGAAAACGCGATATACGCTAGTTGAACTAATCTGTAGTGTTGCGGCCTGAGCAGCAGTGTGGCCAGGGAGGCCAGGGCGGGTCGATGGTGCAGTACGTGATGCTCCCTGGCCCATGGGAACTGTATACAATCATAATCATCTGCTCCTTGAAATTATGACTATTTTACTTAAACAAACGGCGAATAATCTCGATTACCATATAGAAACAGCAAAATAAAACATTTTGCCGAAAAAATGAAGGTAGGGGCTGTAAGCGTCAAAAACAGTGAAAACGCGATATACGCTAGTTGAACTAATCTGTGGTGTTGCGGCCTGAGCAGCAGTGTGGCCAGGGCGGCCAGTGCGGGTCGATGGTGCAGCACCTGATGCTCCCTGGCCCATGGTAACTGTATACAACCACAATCATCTGCTCCTTGAAATTAAGAATATTTTACTTAAACAAACGGCGAATAATCTCGATTACCATATAGAAAAAGCAAAATAAAACATTTTGCCGAAAAAATGAAGGTAGGGGGTGTAAGCTTCAAAAACAGTGAAAACGCGATATACGCTATTCGAACTAATCTGTAGTGTTGCGGCCTGAGCAGCAGTGTGGCCAGGGCTGCCATTGCGGTTCGATGGTGCAGTACGTGATGTTCCCTGGCCCATGGTATCTGTATACAACCACAATCATCTGCTACTTGACATTATGACTATTTTACTTAAACAAACGGCGAATAATCTCGATTACCATATAGAAACAGCAAAATAAACATTTTGCCGGAAAATGAAGGTAGGGGCTGTAAGCGTCAAAAACAGTGAAAACGCGATATACGCTAGTTGAACTAATCTGTAGTGTTGCGGCCTGAGCAGCAGTGTGGCCAGGGAGGCCAGGGCGGTTCGATGGTGCAGCACCTGATGCTCCATGGCCCATGGTAACTATATACAACCACAATCATCTGCTCCTTGAAACTATGACTATTTTACTTAAACAAACGGCGAATAATCTCGATTACCATATAGAAACAGCAAAATAAAACATTTTGCCGAAAAAATGAAGGTAGGGGCTGTAAGCGTCAAAACAGAGAAATCGCGATATACGCTAGTTGAACTAATCTGTAGTGTTAAGGCCTGAGCAGCAGTGTGGCCAGGGCGGCCAGTGCGGGTCGATGGTGCAGCACCTGATGCTCCCTGGCCCATGGTAACTGTATACAACCACAATCATCTGCTCCTTGAAATTATGACTATTTTACTTAAACAAACGGCGAATAACCTCGATTACCATATACAAACAGCAAATAAAACATTTTGCCGAAAAAATGAAGGTAGGGGCTGTAAGCGTCACAATTGTGAAAACGCGATATACGCTAGTTGAACTAATCTGTAGTGTTGCGGCCTGAGCAGCAGTGTGGCCAGGGCGGCCAGTGCGGGTCGATGGTGCAGCACCTGATGCTCCCTGGCCCATGGCAACTGTATACAACCACAATCATCTGCTCCTTGAAATTATGACTATTTTACATAAACAAACGGCGAATAATCTCGATTACCATATAGAAACAGCAAATTAAACATTTTGCCGAAAAAATGAAGGTGGGGCTGGAAGCGTCAAAAACAGTGAAAACGCGATATACGCTAGTTGAACTAATCTGTAGTGTTGCGGCCTGAGCAGCAGTGTGGCCAGGGCGGCCAGTGCCGGGTCGATGGTGCAGCACCTGATGCTCCCTGGCCCATGGCAACTGTATACAACCACAATCATCTGCTCCTTGAAATTATGACTATTTTACTTAAACAAACGGCGAATAATCTCGATTACCATATAGAAACAGCAAAATAAAACATTTTGCCGAAAAAATGAAGGTGGGGCTGGAAGCGTCAAAAACAGTGAAAACGCGATATACGCTAGTTGAACTAATCTGTAGTGTTGCGGCCTGAGCAGCAGTGTGGCCAGGGCGGCCAGTGCGGGTCGATGGTGCAGCACCTGATGCTCCCTGGCCCATGGCAACTGTATACAACCACAATCATCTGCTCCTTGAAATTATGACTATTTTACTTAAACAAACGGCGAATAATCTCGATTACCATATAGAAACAGCAAAATAAAACATTTTGCCGAAAAAATGAAGGTAGGGGCAGTAAGCGTCAAAAACAGTGAAAACGCGATATACGCTAGTTGAACTAATCTGTAGTGTTGCGGCCTGAGCAGCAGTGTGGCCAGGGCGGCCAGTGCGGGTCGATGGTGCAGTACGTGATGTTCCCTGGCCCATGGTAACTGTATACAACCACAATCATCTGCTCCTTGAAATTATGACTATTTTACTTAAACAAACGGCGAATAATCTCGATTACCATATAGAATCAGCAAAATAAACATTTTGCCGATAAAATGTAGGTAGGGGCTGTAAGCGTCAAAAACAGTGAAAACGCGATATACGCTAGTTGAACTAATCTGTAGTGTTGCGGCCTGACCAGCAGTGTGGCCAGGGCGGCCAGTGCGGGTCGATGGTGCTGTACGTGACGCTCCCTGGCCCATGGTAACTGTATACAACCACAATCATCTGCTCCTTGAAATTATGACTATTTTACTTAAACAAATGGCGAATAATCTTGATTACGATATAGAAAGAGCAAAATAAAACATTTTGCCGAAATAATGAAGGTAGGGGCAGTAAGCGTCAAAAACAGTGAAAACGCGATATACGCTAGTTGAACTAATCTGCGGTGTTGCGGCCTGAGCAGCAGTGTGGCCTGGGCGGCCAGTGCGGGTCGATGGTGCAGCACCGGATGCTCCCTGGCCCATGGTAACTGTATACAACCACAATCATCTGCTCCTTGAAATTAAGACTATTTTACTTAAACAATCGGCGAATAATCTCGATTACCATATATAAACAGCAAAATAAAACATTTTGCCGATAAAATGTAGGTAGGGGCTGTAAGCGTCAAAAACAGTGAAAACGCGATATACGCTAGTTGAACTAATCTGTAGTGTTGCGGCCTGACCAGCAGTGTGGCCAGGGCGGCCAGTGCGGGTCGATGGTGCAGCACCTGATGCTCCCTGAACCATGGTAACTGTATACAACCACAATTATCTGCTCCGTGAAATTATGACTATTTTACTTAAACAAACGGCGAATAATCTCGATTACCATATACAAACAGCAAAATAAAACATTTTGCCGAAAAAATGAAGGTAGGGGCTGTAAGCGTCAAAAACAGAGAAATCGCGATATACGCTAGTTGAACTAATCTGTAGTGTTAAGGCCTGAGCAGCAGTGTGGCCAGGGCGGCCAGTGCGGGTCGATGGAGCAGCACCTGATGCTCCCTGGCCCATGGTAACTGTATACAACCACAATCATCTGCTCCTTGAAATTATGACTATTTTACTTAAACAAACGGCGAATAACCTCGATTACCATATACAAACAGCAAATAAAACATTTTGCCGAAAAAATGAAGGTAGGGGCTGTAAGCGTCACAATTGTGAAAACGCGATATACGCTAGTTGAACTAATCTGTAGTGTTGCGGCGTGAGCAGCAGTGTGGCCAGGGCGGCCAGTGCGGGTCGATGGTGCAGCACCTGATGCTCCCTGGCCCATGGCAACTGTATACAACCACAATCATCTGCTCCTTGAAATTATGACTATTTTACTTAAACAAACGGCGAATAATCTCGATTACCATATAGAAACAGCAAAATAAAACATTTTGCCGAAAAAATGAAGGTGGGGCTGGAAGCGTCAAAAACAGTGAAAACGCGATATACGCTAGTTGAACTAATCTGTAGTGTTGCGGCCTGAGCAGCAGTGTGGCCAGGGCGGCCAGTGCGGGTCGATGGTGCAGCACCTGATGCTCCCTGGCCCATGGCAACTGTATACAACCACAATCATCTGCTCCTTGAAATTATGACTATTTTACTTAAACAAACGGCGAATAATCTCGATTACCATATAGAAACAGCAAAATAAAACATTTTGCCGAAAAAATGAAGGTAGGGGCAGTAAGCGTCAAAAACAGTGAAAACGCGATATACGCTAGTTGAACTAATCTGTAGTGTTGCGGCCTGAGCAGCAGTGTGGCCAGGGCGGCCAGTGCGGGTCGATGGTGCAGCACCTGATGCTCCCTGGCCCATGGTAACTGTATACAACCACAATCATCTGCTCCTTGAAATTATGACTATTTTACTTAAACAAACGGCGAATAATCTCGATTACCATATAGAAACAGCAAAATAAACATTTTGCCGAAAAAATGAAGGTAGGGGCTGTAAGCGTCAAAAACAGTGAAAACGCGATATACGATAGTTGAACTAATCTGTAGTGTTGCGGCCTGAGCAGCAGTGTGGCCAGGGAGGCCAGGGCGGGTCGATGGTGCAGTACGTGATGCTCCCTGGCCCATGGGAACTGTATACAATCATAATCATCTGCTCCTTGAAATTATGACTATTTTACTTAAACAAACGGCGAATAATCTCGATTACCATATAGAAACAGCAAAATAAAACATTTTGCCGAAAAAATGAAGGTAGGGGGTGTAAGCGTCAAAAACAGTGAAAACGCGATATACGCTAGTTGAACTAATCTGTTGTGTTGCGGCCTGAGCAGCAGTGTGGCCAGGGCGGCCAGTGCGGGTCGATGGTGCAGTACGTGATGTTCCCTGGCCCATGGTAACTGTATACAACCACAATCATCTGCTCCTTGAAATGATGACTATTTTACTTAACAAACGGCGAATAATCTCGATTACCATATAGAATCAGCAAAATAAACATTTTGCCGATAAAATGTAGGTAGGGGCTGTAAGCGTCAAAAACAGTGAAAACGCGATATACGCTAGTTGAACTAATCTGTAGTATTGCGGCCTGACCAGCAGTGTGGCCAGGGCGGCCAGTGCGGGTCGATGGTGCTGTACGTCACGCTCCCTGGCCCATGGTAACTGTATACAACCACAATCACTGCTCCTTGAAATTATGACTATTTTACTTAAACAAATGGCGAATAATCTTGATTACGATATAGAAAGAGCAAAATAAAACATTTTGCCGAAATAATGAAGGTAGGGGCTGTAAGCGTCAAAAACAGTGAAAACGCGATATACGCTAGTTGAACTAATCTGCGGTGTTGCGGCCTGAGCAGCAGTGTGGCCAGGGCGGCCAGTGCGGGTCGATGGTGCAGCACCGGATGCTCCCTGGCCCATGGTAACTGTATACAACCACAATCATCTGCTCCTTGAAATTAAGACTATTTTACTTAAACAATCGGCGAATAATCTCGATTACCATATAGAAACAGCAAAATAAAACATTTTGCCGAAAAAATGAAGGTAGGGGCAGTAAGCGTCAAAAACAGTGAAAACGCGATATACGCTAGTTGAACTAAACTGTAGTGTTGCGGCCTGAGCAGCAGTGTGGCCAGGGCGGCCAGTGCGGGTCGATGGTGCAGCACCTGATGCTCCCTGGCCCATGGCAACTGTATACAACCACAATCATCTGCTCCTTGAAATTATGACTATTTTACTTAAACAAACGGCGAATAATCTCGATTACCATATAGAAACAGCAAAATAAAACATTTTGCCGAAAAAATGAAGGTAGGGGCAGTAAGCGTCAAAAACAGTGAAAACGCGATATACGCTAGTTGAACTAATCTGTAGTGTTGCGGCCTGAGCAGCAGTGTGGCCATGGCGGCCAGTGCGGGTCGATGGTGCAGTACGTGACGCTCCCTGGCCAATGGTAACTGTATACAACCACAATCATCTGCTCCTTGAAATTATGACTATTTTACTTAAACAAATGGCGAATAATCTTGATTACGATATAGAAAGAGCAAAATAAAACATTTTGCCGAAATAATGAAGGTAGGGGCTGTAAGCGTCAAAAACAGTGAAAACGCGATATACGCTAGTTGAACTAATCTGCGGTGTTGCGGCCTGAGCAGAGTGTGGCCAGGGCGGCCAGTGCGGCTTGATGGTGCAGTACGTGATGCTCCCTGGCCCATGGTAACTGTATACAACCACAATCATCTGCTCCTTGACATTATGACTATTTTACTTAAACAAACGGCGAATAATCTCGATTACCATATAGAAACAGCAAAATAAACATTTTGCCGAAAAAATGAAGGTAGGGGCTGTAAGCGTCAAAAACAGTGAAAACGCGATATACGCTAGTTGAACTAATCTGTAGTGTTGCGGCCTGAGCAGCAGTGTGGCCAGGGCGGCCAGTGCGGGTCGATGGTGCAGCACCTGATGCTCCCTGGCCCATGGCAACTGTATACAACCACAATCATCTGCTCCTTGAAATTATGACTATTTTACTTAAACAAACGGCGAATAATCTCGATTACCATATATAAACAGCAAAATAAACATTTTGCCGAAAAAATGAAGGTAGGGGCTGTAAGCGTCAAAAACAGTGAAAACGCGATATACGCTAGTTGAACTAATCTGTAGTGTTGCGGCCTGAGCAGCAGTGTGGCCAGGGCGGCCAGTGCGTGTCGATGGTGCAGCACCTGATGCTCCCTGGCCCATGGTAACTGTATACAACCACAATCATCTGCTCCTTGAAACTATGACTATTTTACTTAAACAAACGGCGAATAATCTCGATTACCATATAGAAACAGCAAAATAAAACATTTTGCCGAAAAAATGAAGGTAGGGGCTGTAAGCGTAAAAAATAGTGAAAACGCGATATACGCTAGTTGAACTAATCTGTAGTGTTGCGGCCTGAGCAGCAGTGTGGCCAGGGCGGCCAGTGCGGGTCGATGGTGCAGCACTTGATGCTCCCTGGCCCATGGTAACTGTATACAACCACAATCATCTGCTCTTTGAAATTATGTCTATTTTACTTAAACAAACGGCGAATAATTTCGATTACCATATAGAAACAGCAAAATAAAACATTTTGCCGAAAAATGAAGGTAGGGGCTGTAAGCGTCAAAAACAGTGAAAACGCGATATACGCTAGTTGAACTAATCTGTAGTGTTAAGGCCTGAGCAGCAGTGTGGGCAGGGCGGCCAGTGCGGGTCGATGGTGCAGCACCTGATGCTCCCTGGCCCATGGTAACTGTATACAACCACAATCATCTGCTCCGTGAAATTATGACTATTTTACTTAAACAAACGGCGAATAATCTCGATTACCATATACAAACAGCAAAATAAAACATTTTGCCGAAAAAATGAAGGTAGGGGCTGTAAGCGTCACAATTGTGAAAACGCGATATACGCTAGTTGAACTAATCTGTAGTGTTGCGGCCTGAGCAGCAGTGTGGCCAGGGCGGCCAGTGCGGGTCGATGGTGCAGCACCTGATGCTCCCTGGCCCATGGCAACTGTATACAACCACAATCATCTGCTCCTTGAAATTATGACTATTTTACTTAAACAAATGGCGAATAATCTCGATTACCATATAGAAACTGCAAAATAAAACATTTTGCCGAAAAAATGAAGGTAGGGGCTGTAAGCGTCAAAAACAGTGAAAACGCGATATACGCTAGTTGAACTAATCTGTAGTGTTGCGGCCTGAGCAGCAGTGTGGCCAGGGCGGCCAGTGCGGGTCGATGGTGCAGCACCTGATGCTCCCTGGCCCATGGCAACTGTATACAACCACAATCATCTGCTCCTTGAAATTATGACTATTTTACTTAAACAAACGGCGAATAATCTCGATTACCATATAGAAACAGCAAATTAAAACATTTTGCCGAAAAAATGAAGGTAGGGGCAGTAAGCGTCAAAAACAGTGAAAACGCGATATACGCTAGTTGAACTAATCTGTAGTGTTGCGGCCTGAGCAGCAGTGTGGCCAGGGCGGCCAGTGCGGGTCGATGGTGCAGCACCTGATGCTCCCTGGCCCATGGTAACTGTATACAACCACAATCATCTGCTCCTTGAAATTATGACTATTTTACTTAAACAAACGGCGAATAATCTCGATTACCATATAGAAACAGCAAAATAAACATTTTGCCGAAAAAATGAAGGTAGGGGCTGTAAGCGTCAAAAACAGTGAAAACGCGATATACGCTAGTTGAACTAATCTGTAGTGTTGCGACCTGAGCAGCAGTGTGGCCAGGGAGGCCAGGGCGGGTCGATGGTGCAGTACGTGATGCTCCCTGGCCCATGGGAACTGTATACAATCATAATCATCTGCTCCTTGAAATTATGACTATTTTACTTAAACAAACGGCGAATAATCTCGATTACCATATAGAAACAGCAAAATAAAACATTTTGCCGAAAAAATGAAGGTAGGGGGTGTAAGCGTCAAAAACAGTGAAAACGCGATATACGCTAGTTGAACTAATCTGTTGTATTGCGGCCTAAGCAGCAGTGTGGCCAGGGCGGCCTGTGCGGGTCGATGGTGCAGTACGTGATGTTCCCTGGCCCATGGTAACTGTATACAACCACAATCATCTGCTCCTTGAAATTATGACTATTTTACTTAAACAAACGGCGAATAATCTCGATAACCATATAGAATCAGCAAAATAAACATTTTGCCGATAAAATGAAGGTAGGAGCAGGAAGCGTCAAAAACAGTGAAAACGCGATATACGCTAGTTGAACTAATCTGTAGTGTTGCGGCCTGAGCAGCAGTGTGGCCAGGGCGGCCAGTGCGGTTCGATGGTGCAGTACGTGATGCTCCCTGGCCCATGGTAACTGTATACAACCACAATCATCTGCTCCTTGAAATTATGACTATTTTACTTAAACAAATGGCGAATAATCTTGATTACGATATAGAAAGAGCAAAATAAAACATTTTGCCGAAATAATGAAGGTAGGGGCTGTAAGCGTCAAAAACAGTGAAAACGCGATATACGCTAGTTGAACTAATCTGTAGTGTTGCGGCCTGAGCAGCAATGTGGCCAGGGCGGCCAGTGCGGCTCGATGGTGCAGTACGTGATGCTCCCTGGCCCATGGGAACTGTATACAATCACAATCATCTGCTCCTTGAAATTATGACTATTTTACTTAAACTAACGGCGAATAATCTCGATTACCATATAGAAACAGCAAAATAAAACATTTTGCAGAAAAAATGAAGGTAGGGGTTGTAAGCGTCAAAAACAGTGAACACGCGATATACGCTAGTTGAACTAATCTGTAGTGTTGCGGCCTGAGCAGCAGTGTGGCCAGGGCTGCCAGTGCGGGTCGATGGTGCAGTACGTGATGTTCCCTGCCCCATGGTAACTGTATACAACCACAATCATCTGCTCCTTGAAATTATGACTATTTTACTTAAACAAACGGCGAATAATCTCGATTACCATATAGAAACAGCAAAATAAACATTTTGCCGAAAAAATGAAGGTAGGGGCTGTAAGTGTCAAAAACAGTGAAAACGCGATATACGCTAGTTGAACTAATCTGTAGTGTTGCGGCCTGAGCAGCAGTGTGGCCAGGGCGGCCAGTGCGGGTCGATGGTGCAGCACTTGATGCACCCTGGCCCATGGTAACTGTATACAACCACAATCATCTGCTCCTTGAAATTATGACTATTTTACTTAAACAAACGGCGAATAATCTCGATTACCATATAGAAACAGCAAAATAAAACAGTTTGCCGAAAAAATGAAGGTAGGCGCTGTAAACGTCAAAAACAGTGAAAACGCGATATACGCTAGTTGAACTAATCTGTAGTGTTGCGGCCTGAGCAGCAGTGTGGCCAGGGCGGCCAGTGCGGGTCGATGGTGCAGCACCTGATGCTCCCTGCCCCATGGTAACTGTATACAACCACAATCATCTGCTCCTTGAAATTATGACTATTTTACTTAAACCAACGGCGATTAATCTCGATTACCATATAGAAACAGCAAAATAAAACATTTTGCCGAAAAAATGAAGGTAGGGGCTGTAAGCGTCAAAATTGTGAAAACGCGATATACGCTAGTTGAACTAATCTGTAGTGTTGCGGCCTGAGCAGCAGTGTGGCCAGGGAGGCCAGTGCGGGTCGATGGTGCAGCACCTGATGCTCCCTGCCCCATGGTAACTGTATACAACCACAATCATCTGCTCCTTGAAATTATGACTATTTTACTTAAACAAACGGCGAATAATCTCTATTACCATATACAAACAGCAAAATAAAACATTTTGCCGAAAAAATGAAGGTAGGGGCTGTAAGCGTCAAAATTGTGAAAACGCGATATACGCTAGTTGAACTAATCTGTAGTGTTGCGGCCTGAGCAGCAGTGTGGCCAGGGAGGCCAATGCGGGTCGATGGTGCAGCACCTGATGCTCCCTGTCCCATGGTAACTGTATACAACCACAATCATCTGCTCCTTGAAATTATGACTATTTTACTTAAACCAACGGCGATTAATCTCGATTACCATATAGAAACAGCAAAATAAAACATTTTGCCGAAAAAATGAAGGTAGGGGCTGTAAGCGTCAAAAACAGTGAAAACGCGATATACGCTAGTTGAACTAATCTGTAGTGTTGCGGCCTGAGCAGCAGTGTGGCCAGGGCGGCCAGTGCGGGTAGATGGTGCAGCACCTGATGCTCCCTGGCCCATGGTAACTGTATACAACCACAATCATCTGCTCCTTGAAATTATGACTATTTTACTTAAACAAACGGCGAATAATCTCTATTACCATATACAAACAGCAAAATAAAACATTTTGCCGAAAAAATGAAGGTAGGGGCTGTAAGCGTCAAAATTGTGAAAACGCGATATACGCTAGTTGAACTAATCTGTAGTGTTGCGGCCTGAGCAGCAGTGTGGCCAGGGCGGCCAGTGCGGGTCGATGGTGCAGCACCTGATGCTCCCTGGCCCTTGGTAACTGTATACAACCACAATCATCTGCTCCTTGAAATTATGACTATTTTACTTAAACAAACGGCGAATAATCTCTATTACCATATACAAACAGCAAAATAAAACATTTTGCCGAAAAAATGAAGGTAGGGGCTGTAAGCGTCAAAAACAGTGAAAACGCGATATACGCTAGTTGAACTAATCTGTAGTGTTGCGGCCTGAGCAGCAGTGTGGCCAGGGCGGCCAGTGCGGGTCGATGGTGCAGCACCTGATGCTCCCTGGCCCATGGTAACTGTATACAACCACAATCATCTGCTCCTTGAAATTATGACTATTTTACTTAAACAAACGGCGAATAATCTCTATTACCATATACAAACAGCAAAATAAAACATTTTGCCGAAAAAATGAAGGTAGGGGCTGTAAGCGTCAAAATTGTGAAAACGCGATATACGCTAGTTGAACTAATCTGTAGTGTTGCGGCCTGAGCAGCAGTGTGGCCAGGGCGGCCAGTGCGGGTCGATGGTGCAGCACCTGATGCTCCCTGGCCCATGGTAACTGTATACAACCACAATCATCTGCTCCTTGAAATTATGACTATTTTACTTAAACAAACGGCGAATAATCTCTATTACCATATACAAACAGCAAAATAAAACATTTTGCCGAAAAAATGAAGGTAGGGGCTGTAAGCGTCAAAATTGTGAAAACGCGATATACGCTAGTTGAACTAATCTGTAGTGTTGCGGCCTGAGCAGCAGTGTGGCCAGGGAGGCCAGTGCAGGTCGATGGTGCAGCACCTGATGCTCCCTGTCCCATGGTAACTGTATACAACCACAATCATCTGCTCCTTGAAATTATGACTATTTTACTTAAACAAACGGCGAATAATCTCGATTACCATATAGAAACAGAAAAATAAAACATTTTGCCGAAAAAATGAAGGTAGGGGCTGTAAGCGTCAAAAACAGTGAAAACGCGATATATGCTAGTTGAACTAATCTGTAGTGTTGCGGCCTGAGCAGCAGTGTGGCCAGGGCGGCCAGTGCGGGTCGATGGTGCAGCACCTGATGCTCCCTGGCCCTTGGTAACTGTATACAACCACAATCATCTGCTCCTTGAAATTATGACTATTTTACTTAAACAAACGGCGAATAATCTCGATTACCATATAGAAACAGCAAAATAAAACATTTTGCCGAAAAATTAAAGGTAGGGGCTGTAAGCGTCAAAAACAGTGAAAACGCGATAAACGCTAGTTGAACTAATCTGTAGTGTTGCGGCCTGAGCAGCAGTGTGGCCAGGGAGGCCAGGGCGGGTCGATGGTGCAGCACCTGATGCTCCCTGGCCCGTGGTAACCATATACAACCACAATCGTCTGCACCTTGAATTTATGACTATTTTACTAAAACAAACGGCGAATAATCTCGATTACCATATAGAAACAGCAAAATAAAACATTTTGCCGAAAAAATGAAGGTAGGGGCTGTAAGCGTCGAAAACTGTAAAAATGCGATATACGCTAGTTGAACTAATCTGTAGTGTTGCGACCTGAGCAGCAGTGTGTCCAGGGCGGCCAGTGCGGGTCGATGGTGCAGCACCTGATGCTCCCTGGCCCATGGTAACTGTATACAACCACAATCATCTGCTCCTTGAAATTATGACTATTTTACTTAAACAAACGGCGAATAATCTCGATTACCATATAGAAACAGCAAAATAAAACATTTTGCCGAAAAAATGAAGGTAGGGGCTGTAAGCGTCAAAAACAGTGAAAACGCGATATACGCTAGTTGAACTAATCTGTAGTGTTGCGGCCTGAGCAGCAGTGTGGCCAGGGCGGCCAGTGCGGGTCGATGGTGCAGTACGTGATGCTCCCTGGCCCATGGTAACTGTATACAACCACAATCATCTGCTCCTTGAAAGGTAGGCGCAAAATAAAACATTTTGCCGAAAAAATGAAGGTAGGGGCTGTAAGCGTAAAAAACAGTGAAAACGCGATATACGCTAGTTGAACTAATCTGTAGTGTTGCGGCCTGAGCAGCAGTGTGGCCTGGGCGGCCAGTGCGGGTCGGTGGTGCAGCACCTGATGCTCCCTGGCCCATGGTAACTGTATACAACCACAATCATCTGCTCCTTGAAATTATGACTATTTTACTTAAACTAACGGCGAATAATCTAGATTACCATATAGAAACAGCAAAATAAAACATTTTGCCGAAAAAATGAAGGTAGGGGCTGTAAGCGTCAAAAACAGTGAAAACGCGATATATGCTAGTTGAACTAATCTGTAGTGTTGCGGCCTGAGCAGCAGTGTGGCCAGGGCGGCCAGTGCGGGTCGATGGTGCAGCACCTGATGCTCCCTGGCCCTTGGTAACTGTATACAACCACAATCATCTGCTCCTTGAAATTATGACTATTTTACTTAAACAAACGGCGAATAATCTCGATTACCATATAGAAACAGCAAAATAAAACATTTTGCCGAAAAAATGAAGGTAGGGGCTGTAAGCGTCAAAAACAGTGAAAACGCGATATACGCTAGTTGAACTAATCTGTAGTGTTGCGGCCTGAGCAGCAGTGTGGCCAGGGAGGCCAGGGCGGGTCGATGGTGCAGCACCTGATGCTCCCTGGCCCGTGGTAACCATATACAACCACAATCGTCTGCACCTTGAATTTATGACTATTTTACTAAAACAAACGGCGAATAATCTCGATTACCATATAGAAACAGCAAAATAAAACATTTTGCCGAAAAAATGAAGGTAGGGGCTGTAAGCGTCGAAAACTGTAAAAATGCGATATACGCTAGTTGAACTAATCTGTAGTGTTGCGACCTGAGCAGCAGTGTGTCCAGGGCGGCCAGTGCGGGTCGATGGTGCAGCACCTGATGCTCCCTGGCCCATGGTAACTGTATACAACCACAATCATCTGCTCCTTGAAATTATGACTATTTTACTTAAACAAACGGCGAATAATCTCGATTACCATATAGAAACAGCAAAATAAAACATTTTGCCGAAAAAATGAAGGTAGGGGCTGTAAGCGTCAAAAACAGTGAAAACGCGATATACGCTAGTTGAACTAATTTGTAGTGTTGCGGCCTGAGCAGCAGTGTGGCCAGGGCGGCCAGTGCGGGTCGATGGTGCAGTACGTGATGCTCCCTGGCCCATGGTAACTGTATACAACCACAATCATCTGCTCCTTGAAAGGTAGGCGCAAAATAAAACATTTTGCCGAAAAAATGAAGGTAGGGGCTGTAAGCGTAAAAAACAGTGAAAACGCGATATACGCTAGTTGAACTAATCTGTAGTGTTGCGGCCTGAGCAGCAGTGTGGCCTGGGCGGCCAGTGCGGGTCGGTGGTGCAGCACCTGATGCTCCCTGGCCCATGGTAACTGTATACAACCACAATCATCTGCTCCTTGAAATTATGACTATTTTACTTAAACTAACGGCGAATAATCTAGATTACCATATAGAAACAGCAAAATAAAACATTTTGCCGAAAAAATGAAGGTAGGGGCTGTAAGCGTCAAAAACAGTGAAAACGCGATATACGCTAGTTGAACTAATCTGTAGTGTTGCGACCTGAGCAGCAGTGTGGCCAGGGCGGCCATTGCGGGTCGATGGTGCAGCACCTGATGCTCCCTGGCCCATGGTAACTATATACAACCACAATCATCTGCTCCTTGAAATTATGACTATTTTACTTAAACAAACGGCGAATAATCTCGATTACCATATAGAAACAGCGAAATAAAACATTTTGCCGAAAAAATGAATGTAGGGGCTGTAAGCGTCAAAAACAGTGAAAACGCGATATACGCTAGTTGAACTAATCTGTAGTGTTGCGGCCTGACCAGCAGTGTGGCCAGGGCGGCCAGTGCGGGTCGATGGTGCAGTAAGTGATGCTCCCTGGCCCATGGTAACTGTATACAACCACAATCATCTGCTCCTTGAAATTATGACTATTTTACTTAAACAAACGGCGAATAATCTCAATTACCATATAGAAACAGCAAAATAAACATTTTGCCGAAAAAATGAAGGTAGGGGCTGTAAGCGTCAAAAACAGTGAAAACGCGATATACGCTAGTTGAAATAATCTGTAGTGTTGCGGCCTGAGCAGCAGTGTGGCCAGGCGGGCAATGCGGGTCGATGGTGCAGCACCTGATGCTCCCTGGCCCATGGTAACTGTATACAACCACAATCATCTGCTCCTTGAAATTATGACTATTTTACTTAAACAAACGGCGAATAATCTCGATTACCATATACAAACAGGAAAATAAAACATTTTGCCGAAAAAATGAAGGTAGGGGCTGTAAGAGTCAAAAACAGTGAACACGCGATATACGCTAGTTGAACTAATCTGTAGTGTTGCGGCCTGAGCAGCAGTGTGGCCAGGGCGGCCAGTGCGGGTCGATGGTGCAGTACGTGATGCTCCCTGGCCCATGGGAACTGTATACAATCTCAATCATCTGCTCCTTGAAATTATGACTATTTTACTTAAACAAACGGCGAATAATCTCGATTACCACACAGAAACAGCAAAATAAAACATTTTGCTGAAAAAATGAAGGTAGGGGCTGTAAGCGTCAAAAACAGTGAAAACGCGATATACGCTAGTTGAACTAATCTGTAGTGTTGCGGCCTGAGCAGCAGTGTGGTCAGGGCGGCCAGTGCGGGTCGATGGTGCAGCACCTGATGCTCCCTGGCCCATGGTAACTGTATACAACCACAATCATCTGCTCCTTGAAATTATGACTATTTTACTTAAACAAACGGCGAATAATCTCGATTACCATATAGAAACAGCAAAATAAAACATTTGCCGAAAAAATGAAGGTAGGGGCTGTAAGCGTCAAAAACAGTGAAAACGCGATATACGCTAGTTGAACTAATCTGTAGTGTTGCGGCCTGAGCAGCAGTGTGGCCAGGGCGGCCAGTGCGGGTCGATGGTGCAGCACCTGATGCTCCCTGGCCCATGGTAACTGTATACAACCACAATCATCTGCTCCTTGAAATTATGACTATTTTACTTAAACAAACGGCGAATAATCTCGATTACCATATAGAAAACAGCAAAATAAAACATTTTGCCGAAAAAATGAAGGTAGGGGCTGTAAGCGTCAAAAACAATGAAAACGCGATATACGCTAGTTGAACTAATCTGTAGTTTTGCGGCCTGAGCAGCAGTGTGGCCAGAGCGGCCAGTGCGGGTCGATGGTGCAGTACGTGATGCTCCCTGGCCCATGGTAACTGTATACAACCACAATCATCTGCTCCTAAAATTATGACTATTTTACTTAAACAAACGGCGAATAATCTCGATTACGAATAGAAAGAGCAAAATAAAACATTTTGCCGAAAAAATAAAAGTAGGGGCTGTAAGCGTCAAAAACAGTGAAAACGCGATATACGCTAGTTGAACTAATCTGTAGTGTTGCGGCGTGACCAGCAGTGTGGCCAGGGCGGCCAGTGCGGGTCGATAGTGCAGCACCTGATGCTCCCTGGCCCATGGTATCTGTATACACCACAATCATCTGCTCCTTGAAATTTGACTATTTTACTTAAACAAACGGCGAATAATCTCGATTACCATATAGCAACAGCAAAATAAAACATTTTGCCGAAAAAATGAAGGTAGGGGCTGTAAGCGTCAAAAACAGTGAAAACGCGATATACGCTAGTTGAACTAATCTGTGGTGTTGCGGCCTGAGTAGCAGTGTGGCCAGGGCGGCCAGTGCGGGTCGATAGTGCAGCACCTGATGCTCCCTGGCCCATGGTATCTGTATACAACCACAATCATCTGCTCCTTGAAATTATGACTATTTTACTTAAACAAACGGTAAAATAATCTCGATTACCAAATACAAACAGCAAAATAAAACATTTTGCCGAAAAAAAGGAAGGTAGGGGCTGTAAGCGTCAAAAACAGTGAACACCGCGATATACGCTAGTTGAACTAATCTGTAGTGTTGCGGCCTGAGCAGCAGTGTGGCCAGGGCGGCCAGTGCGGGTCGATGGTGCAGTACGTGATGCTCCCTGGCCATGGGAACTGTATACAATCACAATCATCTGCTCCTTGAAATTATGACTATTTTACTTAAACAAACGGCGAATAATCTCGATTACCATAAAGAAACAGCAAAATAAAACATTTGCCGAAAAATTGAAGGTAGGGGCTGTAAGCGTAAAAAACAGTGAAAAAGCGATATACGCTAGTTGAACTAATCTGTAGTGTTGCGGCCTGAGCAGCAGTGTGGCCAGGGCGGCCAGTGCGGGTCGATGGTGCAGCACCTGATGCTCCCTGGCCCATGGTAACTGTTGTTGTTGTTGTGGTCTTCAGTCCAGAGACTGGTTTGATGCAGCTCTCCACCCTACTCTATCCTGAGCAAGCCTTTTCATCTCCTCATAAGAACAACAACCCACATCCACTTGAATCTGCTTACTATACGCGTCTCTTGGTCTCCCTCTACGATTTTTACCCCACACACTTCCCTCCAACGCTAAATTCACAATTCCTTGATGTCTAAGAATGTGTCCTACCAATCTATCCCTTCTTTTAGTCAAGGTATGCCAGAAATTTCTTTTCTCCCCAATTCGGTTCAGTACCTCCTCATTAGTTATGCGATCCACCCACCTAATCTTCAGCATTCGTCTGTAGCACCACATTTCAAAAGCCTCTATCCTCTTTCTGTCCACACTGCTTATCGTCCATGTTTCACTCCCATACAAGGCAACACTCCATACAAATGCCTTCAGAAAGGACTTCCTTAGGTTTAAATCAATATTCGATGTTAACAAATTTCTCTTTTTCAAAAACGCCTTTCTACCCATTGCCATTCTGCATTTAATATCATCTGTACTGCGACCATCATTTGTTATTTTACTGCCCAAGTAACAAAACTCATCTACCTCCTTTATTGTTTCGTTACCTAATCTAATTCCTTCAGCATCACCTGATTTTCTTACACTGCATTCCATTACCCTAGTTTTACTCTTGTTAATGTTCATCTTATATGCAACCTTTCAGCACACTGTCCATTCCGTTCAATTGCTCTTCCAGGTCCTTTGCTGTATCTGACAGAATTACTATGTCGTCGGCAAAACGCAATGTTTTTAATTCTTCACCCTGAACTTTAATTCCTTCTCCAAATTTCTCCTTGCTTTCCTTTATAGCTTGCTCAATGTACAAATTGAACAACATTGGGGAAAGGCTACAACCCTGTCTTACCTCCCTTTCCAACCACTGCATCCCTTTCATGCCCTTCAACTCTGACAACCGCTGTCTGGTTTTTGTACAAGTTGTAAATAACCTTACGCTCCCTATATTTTACTCCTGCTTGCTTCAGAACTTGAAAGAGTTTATTCCAATCAACATTGTCAAAAGCCTTCTCCAAATCTACAAAAGCTAGAAATGTTGGTTTGCCTTTTCTTAATCTATCTTCTAGGATAAGCCGTAAAGTGAGTATTGCCTCCCGTGTTCCTACATTTCTCCTGAACCCAAACTGATCTTCCCCGAGGTCGGCTTCTACCAGCTTTTCCATCCTTCTGTATATAATTCGTGTTAATATTTTGCAACCATGACTTATTAAACTGATGGTTCTGTAGTTTTCACACCTGTCTGCACCCACTTTCTTTGGAATGGGGATTATAACATTTTTCTTAAAGTCTGAGGGTACTTCACCTGTCTCATACATCTTACACACAATGTGAAACAATTTTGTCATGGCTGGTTCTCGCCAGAGACTTCAGTAGCTCTGACGGGATATCATCTACTCCAGGGGCCTTGTTTCGACTTAGATCTTTCAGTGCTCTGTCAAATTCATCTCTCAGTATAGTATCTCCTATTTCATCATCATCTACATCCTCTTCCCTTCCTACAATAGTGTCTCGAAGTTCATTTCCGTTGTAGAGCCCCTCTATATACTCTTTCCACCTTTCAGCTTTCCCTTCTTTGCTGAGAACTGGTTTTCCATCAGTGTCTTGATATTCATAGAGCTGTTTTTCTTATCGCCAAATGTTTCTTTTATTTCCGGTAGGCTGTATCTATTTTTCCCCTATTTATACATTCTTCTACATCCTTGCATTTGCCTTCTAGCCATTCCTGCTTAGCCATTTTGCACTTCCTGTCAATCATCATTCTTAGTCGTCTGTACTCCATTTTGCCTGTTTCATTTACTGCATTTTTATACTTTCTCCTTTCATCGATTAAATTTAGTATCTCCTGTGATATCAAGGATTCTTTGTAGGTCTTGCCTTCCTACCTATCTTGTCCTCTGCTGCCTTCACTATTTCATCTCTCAATTTTACCCATTCCTCCTCAACTGTTTTATTTTCCCGTGTTTCTGTCAATTGTTGCCTGAAGCTCCCTCTGAAATTCTTAAGAACTTCAGGTTCCTTCAATTTATCTAGGTCCCATCTCCTTATGTTCCTACCTTTCTGTAGTTTCTTCAGTTTCAGCCTACAGTTCATAACCAACAAGTTATGGTCAGAGTCTATGTCTGCCCCTGGGTATGTCCTACACTTCAAAACCTGGTTCCGAAATCTATGTCTTACCATTATAAAATCTATCTGGTATCTCCGGTGTCTCCTGGTCTCTTCCACGTATACAACCTTCTTTTGTGATTCTTAAACCAGGTGTTTGTTATAACTAAATTATGTTCCGTGCAAAATTCTACCAGGCGGCTTCCTCTTTCATTCCTTTTGCCCAGACCATATTCACCCACTATCTTCTCTTCCCTTCCTTGTCCTACTACCGAATTCCAGTCTCCCATAACAATTAAGTTTTCCTCTCCCTTAATTGTCTGAATAATTTCCTTTAGCTCCTCATATATTTCTTCGATCTCCTCATCATCGGCAGAGCTAGTTGGCATATAAACCTGTACTACTGTTGTCGGTGTTGGCTTCGTATCTATCTTGACAATGATAATGCGGTCGCTGTGCTGGTCATAGTAGTTTACCCGCATTCCTATTTTCTTATTCATTATCAATCCTACTCCTGTGATACCCCCAACTGATTTTGTATTTATAATCCTGTACTCACCTGACCAGAAATCCTGTTCATCTTGCCACCGAACTTCACTAATCCCCACTATATCTAACTTCAACCTATCCATTTCCCTTGTTAAATTTTCTAATTTTCCTACTCGATTAAGGGATCTAACATTCCACCGCTCCGACCCGTAGAATGTCAGTATTGCCTTTCCTGATGATCACATCCTCCTGAGTAGTCCCCGCCCGAGAGATCCGAATGGGGGACTATTTTACCTCCGGGAATATTTTACCCGAGAGGATGCCATCATCATATGTTCATACAGTAGAGCTGCATGTCCTCGGGAAAAATAACGGCTGTAGGTTCCCCTTGCTTTCAGCCGTTCGCAGTAGCTGTGTGGCAAAGCCACATTAGCTGATGTTACAAGGCCAGCTCAGTCAATCATCCAGACTGTTGCCCCTGTAACTACTGAAAAGGCTGCTGCCCCCTCTTCAGGAACCACACGTTTGTCTGGCCTCTCCACAGATACCCCTCCGCTGTGGTTGCACCTACGGCACGGCTATCTGTATCATGAGGCACGCAAGCCACCCCACCTCGGCAATGTCTGTGGTTCATGGGAGTGGATGGTAACTGTATACAACCACAATCATCTGCTCCTTGAAATTATGACTATTTTACTTAAACAAACGGCGAAAAATCTCAATTCCCATATAGAAACAGCAAAATAAACATTTTGCCGAAAAATGAAGGTAGGGGCTGTAAGCGCCAAAAACAGTGAAAACGCGATATACGCTAGTTGAACTAATCTGTAGTGTTGCGGCCTGAGCAGCAGTGTGGCCAGGCGGGCAATGCGGGTCGATGGTGCAGCACCTGATGCTCCCTGGCCCATGGTAACTGTATACAACCACAATCATCTGCTCCTTGAAATTATGACTATTTTACTAAAACAAACGGCGAATAATCTCGATTACCATATACAAACAGCAAAATAAAACATTTTGCCGAAAAAATGAAGGTAGGGGCTGTAAGAGTCAAAAACAGTGAACACGCGATATACGCTAGTTGAACTAATCTGTAGTGTTGCGGCCTGAGCAGCAGTGTGGCCAGGGCGGCCAGTGCGGGTCGATGGTGCAGCACCTGATGCTCCCTGGCCCATGGTAACTGTATACAACCACAATCATCTGCTCCTTGAAATTATGACTATTTTACTTAAACAAACGGCGAATAATCTCGATTACCATATACAAACAGCAAAATAAAACATTTTGCCGAAAAAAAGGAAGGTAGGGGCTGTAAGCGTCAAAAACAGTGAACACGTGATATACGCTAGTTGAACTAATCTGTAGTGTTGCGGCCTGAGCAGCAGTGTTGCCAGGGCGGCCAGTGCGGGTCGATGGTGCAGTACGTGATGCTCCCTGGCCCATGGTAACTATAAACAACCACAATCATCTGCTCCTTGAAATTATGACTATTTCACTTAAACAAACGGCGAATAATCTCGATTACCATATAGAAACAGCAAAATAAAACATTTTGCCGAAAAAATCAAGGTAGGGGCTGTAAGCGTCAAAAACAGTGAGAACGCGATGTACGCTAGTTGAACTAATCTGTAGTGTTGCGGCCTGAGCAGCAGTGTGGCCAGGTCGGCCATTGCGGGTCGATGGTGCAGCACCTGATGCTCCCTGGCCCATGGTAACTGTATACAACCACAATCATCTGCTCCTTGAAATTATGACTATTTTACTTAAACAAACGGCGAATAATCTCGATTACCATATAGAAATTGCAAAATAATACAATTTGCCGAGAAAATGAAGGTAGGGGCTGTAAGCGTCAAAAACAGTGAAAACGCGATATACGCTAGTTGAACTAATCTGTAGTGTTGCGGCCTGAGCAGCAGTGTGGCCAGGGCGGCCAGTGCGGGTCGATGGTGCAGCACCTGATGCTCCCTGCCCCATGGTGACTGTATACAACCACAATCATCTGCTCCTTGAAATTATGACTATTTTACTAAAACAAACGGCGAATAATCTCGATTACCATATAGAAACAGCAAAATAAAACATTTTGCCAAAAAAATGAAGGTAGGGGCTGTAAGCGTCAAAAACAGTGAGAACGCGATGTACGCTAGTTGAACTAATCTGTAGTGTTGCGGCCTGAGCAGCAGTGTGGCCAGGTCGGCCATTGCGGGTCGATGGTGCAGCACCTGATGCTCCCTGGCCCATGGTAACTGTATACAACCACAATCATCTGCTCCTTGAAATTATGACTATTTTACTTAAACAAACGGCGAATAATCTCGATTACCATATAGAAACTGCAAAATAAAACAATTTGCCGAAAAAATGAAGGTAGGGGCTGTAAGCGTCAAAAACAGTGAAAACGCGATATACGCTAGTTGAACTAATTTGTAGTGTTGCGGCCTGAGCAGCAGTGTGGCCAGGGCGGCCAGTGCGGTTCGATGGTACAGCACCTGATGCTCCCTGACCCATGGTGACTGTATACAACCACAATCATCTGCTCCTTGAAATTATGACTATTTTACTTAATCAAACGGCGAATAATCTCGAGTACCATATAGAAACAGCAGAATAAAACATTTCGCTGAAAAAATGAATGTAGGGGCTGTAAGCCTCAAAAAAAGTGAAAACGCGATATACGCGAGTTGAACTAATCTGTAGTGTTGCGACCTGAGCAGCAGTGTGGCCAGGGCGGCCATTGCGGGTCGATGGTGCAGCACCTGATGCTCCCTGGCCCATGGTAACTATATACAACCACAATCATCTGCTCCTTGAAATTATGACTATTTTACTAAAACAAACGGCGAATAATCTCGATTAGCATATAGAAACAGCAAAATAAAACATTTTGCCGAAAAAATCAAGGTAGGGGCTGTAAGCGTCGAAAACAGTAAAAACGCGATATACGCTAGTTGAACTAATCTGTAGTGTTGCGGCCTGAGCAGCAGTGTGGCCAGGGCGGCCAGTGCGGGTCGATGGTGCAGCACCTGATGCTCCCTGGCCCATGGTAACTGTATACAACCACAATCATCTGCTCCTTGAAATTATGACTATTTTACTTAAACAAACGGCGAATAATCTCGATTACCATATAGAAACAGCGAAATAAAACATTTTGCCGAAAAAATGAAGGTAGGGGCTGTAAGCGTCAAAAACAGTGAAAACGCGATATACGCTAGTTGAACTAATCAGTAGTGTTGCGGCCTGACCAGCAGTGTGGCCAGGGCGGCCAGTGCGGGTCGATGGTGCAGTCCGTGATGCTCCCTGGCCCATGGTAACTGTATACAACCACAATCATCTGCTCCTTGAAATTATGACTATTTTACTTAAACAAACGGCGAATAATCTCAATTAGCATATAGAAACAGCTAAATAAACATTTTGCCGAAAAAATGAAGGTAGGGGCTGTAAGAGTCAAAAACAGTGAACACGCGATATACGCTAGTTGAACTAATCTGTAGTGTTGCGGCCTGAGCAGCAGTGTGGCCAGGGCGGCCAGTGCGGGTCGATGGTGCAGTATGTGATGCTCCCTGGCCCATGGGAACTGTATACAATCACAATCATCTGCTCCTTGAAATTATGACTATTTTACTTAAACAAACGGCGAATAATCTCGATTACCACACAGAAACAGCAAAATAAAACATTTTGCTTAAAAAATGAAGGTAGGGGCTGTAAGCGTCAAAAACAGTGAAAACGCGATATACGCTAGTTGAACTAATCTGTAGTGTTGCGGCCTGAGCAGCAGTGTGGCCAGGGCGGCCAGTGCGGGTCGATGGTGCAGCACCTGATGCTCCCTGGCCCATGGTAACTGTATACAACCACAATCATCTGCTCCTTGAAATTATGACTATTTTACTTAAACAAACGGCGAATAATCTCGATTACCATATAGAAACAGCAAAATAAAACATTTTGCCGAAAAAATGAAGGTAGGGGCTGTAAGCGTCAAAAACAGTGAAAACGCGATATACGCTAGTTGAACTAATCTGTAGTGTTGCGGCCTGAGCAGCAGTGTGGCCAGGGCGGCCAGTGCGGGTCGATGGTGCAGCACCTGATGCTCCCTGGCCCATGGTAACTGTATACAACCACAATCATCTGCTCCTTGAAATTATGACTATTTTACTTAAACAAACGGCGAATAATCTCGATTACCATATAGAAACAGCAAAATAAAACATTTTGCCGAAAAAATGAAGGTAGGGGCTGTAAGCGTCAAAAACAGTGAAAACGCGATATACGCTAGTTGAACTAATCTGTAGTGTTGCGGCCTGAGCAGCAGTGTGGCCAGGGCGGCCATTGCGGGTCGATGGTGCAGCACCTGATGCTCCCTGGCGCATGGTAACTATATACAACCACAATCATCTGCTCCTTGAAATTATGACTATTTTTCTTAAACAAACGGCGAATATTATCGAGTACCATATAGAAACAGCAGAATAAAACGTTTTTGCTGAAAACATGAATGTAGGGGCTGTAAGCCTCAAAAAAAGTGAAAATGCGATATTCGCGAGTTGAACTAATCTGTAGTGTTGCGACCTGAGCAGCAGTGTGGCCAGGGCGGCCATTGCGGGTCGATGGTGCAGCAAGTGATGCTCCCTGGCCCATGGTAACTATATACAACCACAATCATCTGCTCCTTGAAATTATAACTATTTTACTAAAACAAACGGCGAATAATATCGATTAGCATATAGAAACAGCAAAATAAAACATTTTGCCGAAAAAATGAAGGTAGGGGCTGTAAGCGTCAAAAACAGTGAAAACGCGATATACGCTAGTTGAACTAATCTGTAGTGTTGCGGCCTGAGCAGCAGTGTGGCCAGATCGGCCAGTGCGGGTCGATGGTGCAGTACGTGATGCTCCCTGGCCCATGGTAACTGTATACAACCACAATCATCTGCTCCTAAAATTATGACTATTTTACTTAAACAAACGGCGAATAATCTCGATTACGAATAGAAAGAGCAAAATAAAACATTTTGCCGAAAAAATAAAAGTAGGGGCTGTAAGCGTCAAAAACAGTGAAAACGCGATATACGCTAGTTGAACTAATCTGTGGTGTTGCGGCCTGAGTAGCAGTGTGGCCAGGGCAGCCAGTGCGGGTCGATGGTGCAGCACCTGATGCTCCCTGGCCCATGGTATCTGTATACAATCACAATCATCTGCTCCTTGAAATTATGACTATTTTACTTAAACAAACGGCGAATAATCTCGATTACCATATACAAACAGCAAAATAAAACATTTTGCCGAAAAAAAGAAAGGTAGGGGCTGTAAGCGTCAAAAACAGTGAACACGCGATATACGCTAGTTGAACTAATCTGTAGTGTTGCGGCCTGAGCATCAGTGTGGCCAGGGCGGCCAGTGCGGCTCGATGGTGCAGTACGTGATGCTCCCTGGCCCATGGGAACTGTATACAATCACAATCATCTGCTCCTTGAAATTATGACTATTTTACTTAAACAAACGGCGAATAATCTCGATTACCATACAGAAACAGCAAAATTAAACATTTTGCCGAAAAAATGAAGGTAGGGGCTGTAAGCGTAAAAAACAGTGAAAAAGCGATATACGCTAGTTGAACTAATCTGTAGTGTTGCGGCCTGAGCAGCAGTGTGGCCAGGGCGGCCCAGTGCGGTTCGATGGTGCAGCACCTGATGCTCCCTGGCACATGGTAACTGTATACAACCACAATCATCTGCTCCTTGAAATTATGACTAATTTACTTAAACAAACGGCGAATAATCACGATTACCATATAGAAACAGCAAAATAAAACATTTTGCCGAAAAAATGAAGGTAGGGGCTGTAAGCGTCAAAAACAGTGAACACGCGATATACGCTAGTTGAACTAATCTGTAGTGTTGCGGCCTGAGCAGCAGTGTGGCTAGGGCGGCCAGTGCGGGTCGATGGTGCAGTACGTGATGCTCCCTGCCCATGGGAACTGTATACAATCACAATCATCTGCTCCTTGAAATTATGACTATTTTACTTAAACAAACGGCGAATAATCTCGATTACCATATAGAAACAGCAAAATAAAACATTTTGCCGAAAAAATGAAGGTAGGGGCTGTAAGCGTCAATTACAGTGAAAACGCGATATACGCTAGTTGAACTAATTTGTAGTGTTGCGGCCTGAGCAGCAGTATGGCCAGGGAGGCCAGTGCGGGTCGATGGTGCAGTACGTGATGATCCCTGGCCCATGGTAACTATAAACAACCACAATCATCTGCTCCTTGAAATTATGACTATTTCACTTAAACAAACGGCGAATAATCTCGATTACCATATAGAAACAGCAAAATAAAACATTTTGCCGAAAAAATGAAGGTAGGGGCTGTAAGCGTCAAAAACAGTGAACACGCGATATACGCTAGTTGAACTAATCTGTAGTGTTGCGTCCTGAGCAGCAGTGTGGCCAGGGCGCCAGTGCGGGTCGATGGTGCAGTACGTGATGCTCCCTGGCCCATGGGAACTGTATACAATCACAATCATCTGCTCCTTGAAATTAAGACTATTTTACTTAAACAAACGCAAATAATTTTGATTACCATATAGAAACAGCAAAATAAAACATTTTGCAGAAAAACTGAAGGTAGGGGCTGTGAGCGTCAAAAACAGTGAAAACGCGATATACGCTAGTTGAACTAATCTGTAGTGTTGCGGCCTGAGCAGCAGTGTGGCCAGGTCGGCCATTGCGGGTCGATGGTGCAGCACCTGATGCTCCCTGGCCCATGGTAACTGTATACAACCACAATCATCTGCTCCTTGAAATTATGACTATTTTACTTAAACAAACGGCGAATAATCTCGATTACCATATAGAAACTGCAAAATAAAACAATTTGCCGAAAAAATGAAGGTAGGGGCTGTAAGCGTCAAAAACAGTGAAAACGCGATATACGCTAGTTGAACTAATTTGTAGTGTTGCGGCCTGAGCAGCAGTGTGGCCAGGGCGGCCAGTGCGGGTCGATGGTGCAGCACCTGATGCCCCCTGCCCCATGGTGACTGTATACAACCACAATCATCTGCTCCTTGAAATTATGACTATTTTACTAAAGCAAACGGCGAGTAATCTCGATTACCATATAGAAACAGCAAAATAAAACATTTTGCCGAAAAAATGAAGGTAGGGGCTGTAAGCGTCAAAAACAGTGAAAACGCGATATACGCTAGTTGAACTAATTTGTAGTGTTTCGGCCTGAGCAGCAGTGTTTCCAGGGCGGCCAGTGCGGGTTGATGGTGCAGTACATGATGCTCCCTGGCCCATGGTAACTATAAACAACCACAATCATCTGCTCCTTGAAATTATGACTATTTCACTTAAACAAACGGCGAATAATCTCGATTACCATATAGAAACAGCAAAATAAAACATTTTGCCGAAAAAATGAAGGTAGGGGCTGTAAGCGTCGAAAACAGTGAGAACGCGATGTACGCTAGGTGAACTAATCTGTAGTGTTGCGGCCTGAGCAGCAGTGTGGCCAGGTCGGCCATTGCGGGTCGATGGTGCAGCACCTGATGCTCCCTGGCACATGGTAACTGTATACAACCACAATCATCTGCTCCTTGAAATTATGACTATTTTACTTAAACAAACGGCGAATAACCTCGATTACCATATAGAAACTGCAAAATAAAACAATTTGCCGAAAAAATGAAGGTAGGGGCTGTAAGCGTCAAAAACAGTGAAAACGCGATATACGCTAGTTGAACTAATCTGTAGTGTTGCGGCCTGAGCAGCAGTGTGGCCAGGGCGGCCAGTGCGGGTCGATGGTGCAGCACCTGATGCTCCCTGCCCCATGGTGACTGTATACAACCACAATCATTTGTTCCTTGAAATTATGACTATTTTACTAAAACAAACGGCGAATAATCTCGATTACCATATAGAAACAGCAAAATAAATCATTTTGCCGAAAAAATGAAGGTAGGGGCTGTAAGCGTCAAAAACAGTGAGAACGCGATGTACGCTAGTTGAACTAATCTGTAGTGTTGCGGCCTGAGCAGCAGTGTGGCCTGGTCGGCCATTGCGGGTCGATGGTGCAGCACCTGATGCTCCCTGGCCCATGGTAACTGTATACAACCACAATCATCTGCTCCTTGAAATTATGACTATTTTACTTAAACAAACGGCGAATAATCTCGATTACCATATAGAAACTGCAAAATAAAACAATTTGCCGAAAAAATGAAGGTAGGGGCTGTAAGCGTCAAAAACAGTGAAAACGCGATATACGCTAGTTGAACTAATCTGTAGTGTTGCGGCCTGAGCAGCAGTGTGGCCAGGGCGGCCAGTGCGGGTCGATGGTGCAGCACCTGATGCTCCCTGCCCCATGGTGACTGTATACAACCACAATCATCTGCTCCTTGAAATTATGACTATTTTACTAAAACAAACGGCGAATAATCTCGATTACCATATAGAAACAGCAAAATAAAACATTTTGCCGGAAAAATGATGGTAGGGGCTGTAAGCGTTAAAAACAGTGAAAACGCGATATACGCTAGTTGAACTAATCTGTAGTGTTGCGGCCTGAGCAGCAGTGTTGCCAGGGCGGCCAGTGGGGGTCGATGGTGTAGCACCTGATGCTCCCTGGCCCATGGTAACTATATACAACCACATTCATCTGCTCCTTGAAATTATGACTAATTTACTTAAACAAACGGCGAACAATCTCGATTACCATATAGAAACCGCAAAATAAAACATTTTGCCGAAAAAATGAAGGTAGGGGCTGTAAGCGTCAAGAACAGTGAAATCGCTATATACGCTAGTTGAACTAATCTGTAGTGTTGCGGCCTGAGCAGCAGTGTGGCCAGGGCGGCCATTGCAGGTCGATGGTGCAGCTCCTGATTCTCCCTGGCCCATGGTAACTATATACAACCACAATCATCTGCTCCTTCAAATTAAGACTATTTTACTAAAACAAACGGCGAATAATCTCGATTACCTTATAGAATACAGCAAAATAAAACATTTGGCCGAATATATGAAGGTAGGGGCTGTAAGCGTCAAAAACAGTGAAAACGCGATATACGCTAGACGAACTAATCTGTAGTATTGTGGCCTGAGCAGCAGTGTGGCCAGGGCGGCCAGTGCGGGTCGATGGTGCAGTATGTGATGCTCCCTGGCCCATGGTAACTGTGTACAACCACAATCAACGGCTCCTTGAAATTAAGACTATTTTACTTAAACAAACGACGAATAATCTCGATTACCATATAGAAACAGCAAAAGAAAACATTTTGCCGAAAAATGATGGTAGGGGCTTTAAGCGTCAAAAACAGTGAAAACGCGATATACGCTAGTTGAACAAATCTGTAGTGTTGCGGGCTGAGCAACAGTGTGGCCAGGGCGGCCAGTGCGGATCGATGGTGCAGTACGTGATGCTCCCTGGCCCATGGTAACTATAAACAACCAAAATCATCTGCTCCTTGAAATTATGACTATTTTACTTAAACAAACGGCGAATAATCTCGATTACCATATAGTAACAGCAAATAAACATTTTGCAGAAAAATGAAGGTAGGGGGTGTAAGCGTCAAAAACAGTGAAAACGCGATGTACGCTAGTTGAACTAATCTGTAGTGTTGCGGCCTGAGCAGCAGTGTGGCCAGGGCGGCCATTGCGCGTCGATGGTGCAGCACCTGATGCTCCCTGGCCCATGGTAACTATATACAACCAAAATCATCTGCTCCTTGAAATTATGAGTATTTCACTACAACAAACGGCGAATAATCTCGATTACCATATAGAAACAGCGAAATAAACATTTTGCCGAAAAATGAAGGTAGGGTCTGTAAGCGTCAAAAACAGTGAAAACGCGATATACGCTAGTTGAACTAATCTGTAGTGTTGCGGCCTGAGCAGCAGTGTAGCCAGGGCGGCCATTGCGCGTCGATGGTGCAGCAGCTGATGCTCCCTGGCCCATGGTAACTATATACAACCAAAATCATCTGCTCCTTGAAATTATGACTATTTTACTAAAACAAACGGCGAATAATCTCGATTACCATATAGAAACAGCAAAATAAACATTTTGCAGAAAAATGAAGGTAGGGGGTGTAAGCGTCAAAAACAGTGAAAACGCGATGTACGCTAGTTGAACTAATCTGTAGTGTTGCGGCCTGAGCAGCAGTGTGGCCAGGGCGGCCAGTGCGGATCGATGGTGCAGTACGTGATGCTCCCTGGCCCATGGTAACTATAAACAACCAAAATCATCTGCTCCTTGAAATTATGACTATTTTACTTAAACAAACGGCGAATAATCTCGATTACCATATAGTAACAGCAAAATAAACATTTTGCAGAAAAATGAAGGTAGGGGGTGTAAGCGTCAAAAACAGTGAAAACGCGATGTACGCTAGTTGAACTAATCTGTAGTGTTGCGGCCTGAGCAGCAGTGTGTCCAGGGCGGCCATTGCGCGTCGATGGTGCAGCACCTGATGCTCCCTGGCCCATGGTAACTATATACAACCAAAATCATCTGCTCCTTGAAATTATGAGTATTTCACTACAACAAACGGCGAATAATCTCGATTACCATATAGAAACAGCGAAATAAACATTTTGCCGAAAAATGAAGGTAGGGTCTGTAAGCGTCAAAAACAGTGAAAACGCGATATACGCTAGTTGAACTAATCTGTAGTGTTGCGGCCTGAGCAGCAGTGTGGCCAGGGCGGCCATTGCGCGTCGATGGTGCAGCAGCTGATGCTCCCTGGCCCATGGTAACTATATACAACCAAAATCATCTGCTCCTTGAAATTATGACTATTTTACTAAAACAAACGGCGAATAATCTCGATTACCATATAGAAACAGCAAAATAAACAGTTTGCCGAAAAAGGAAGGTAGGGGCTGTAAGCGTCAAAAACAGTGAAAATGCGATATACGCTAGTTGAACTAATCTGTAGTGTTGTGGCCTGAGCAGCATTGTGGCCTGCGTGGCCATTGCGGGTGATGGTGCAGAACCTGATGCTCCCTGGCCCATGGTAACTGTATACAACCACAATCATCTGCTCCTTGAAATTATGACTATTTTACTAAAACAAACGGCGAATAATCTCGATTACCATATAGAAACAGCAAAATAAACATTTAGCAAAAAAATGAAGGTAGGGGCTGGAAGCGTAAAAACAGTGAAAATGCGATATACGCTAGTTGAACTAATCTGTAGTGTTGCGGCCTGAGCAGCAGTGTGGCCAGGGAGGCCATTGCGGGTCGATGGTGCAGCACCTGATGCTCCCTGGCCTATGATAACTATATACAACCACAATCATCTGCTCCTTTAAATTATGACTTTTTTACTAAAACAAACGGCGAATAATCTCGATTACCATATAGAAACAGCAAAATAAAAATTTTGCCGAAAAAATGAAGGTAGGGGCTGTAAGCGTCAAAAACAGTGAAAACGCGATATACGCTAGTTGAACTAATCTGTAGTGTTGCGGCCTGAGCAGCAATGTGGCCAAGGCGGCCATTGCGGGTCGATGGTGCAGCACCTGATGCTCCCTGGCCCATGGTAACTATATACAACCACAATCATCTGCTCCTTGAAATTATGACTATTTTACAAAAACAAACGGCGAATAATCTCGATTACCATATAGAAACAGCAAAATAAAACATTTTGCCGAAAAAATCAAGGTAGGGGCTGTAAGCGTCAAAAACAGAGAAAAGGCGATATACGCTAGTTGAACTAATCTGTAGTGTTGCGGCCTTAGCAGCAGTGTGGCCAGGGCGGCCAGTGCGGGTCGATGGTGCAGTACGTGATGCTTGATGCTCCCTGGCACATGGTAACTGTATACAACAACAATCATCTGCTCCTTGAAATTATGACTGTTTTACAAAAACAAACGGCGAATAATCTCGATTACCATATAGAAACAGCAAAATAAAACATTTTGCCGAAAAAATCAAGGTAGGGGCTGTAAGCGTCAAAAACAGTGAAAACGCGATATACGCTAGTTGAACTAATCTGTAGTGTTGCGGCCTGAGCAGCAGTGTGGCCAGGGCGGCCATTGCGGGTCGATGGTGCAGCACCTGATGCTCCCTGGCCCATGGTAACTATATACAACAACAATCATCTCCTCCATGAAATTATGACTTCTTTACTTAAACAAACGGCGAATAATCTCGATTACCATATAGAAACAGCAAAAGAAACATTTTGCCGAAAAATTGAAGGTAGGGGCTGTAAGCGTCAAAAACAGTGAAAACGCGATATACGCTAGTTGAACTAATCTGTAGTGTTGCGGCCTGAGCAGCAGTGTGGCCAGGCGGGCAGTGCGGGTCGATGGTGCAGCACCTGATGCTCCCTGGCCCATGGTAACTATATACAACCAGAAACTTCTGCTCCATGAAATTATGACTATTTAACTTAGACAAACGGCGAATAATCTCGATTACCATATGGAAACAGCAAAATAAAACATTTGCCAAAAAAATGAAGGTAGGGGCTGTAAGCGTCAAAAACAGTGAAAACGCGATATACGCTAGTTGAACTAATCTGTAGTGTTGCGGCCTGAGAAGCAGTGTGGCCAGGGCGGCCATTGCGGGTCGATGGTGCAGCAGCTGATGCTCCCTGCCCCATGGTAACTATATTTAACCACAATCATCTGCTCCTTGAAATTATGACTATTTTACTAAAACAAACGGCGAATAATCTCGATTACCAAATAGAAACAGCAAAATAAACATTTTGCCGAAAAAATGAAGGTATGGTCTGTAAGCGTCAAAAAAAGTGAAAACGCGATATATGCTAGTTGAAATAATCTGTAGTGTTGCAGCCTGAGCAGCAGTGTGGCCAGGGCGGTCATTGCGGGTCGATGGTGCAGCACCTGATGCTCCCTGGCCTATGGTAACTATATACAACAACAATCATCTGCTCCATGTAATTATGACTATTTTACTAAAACAAACGGAGAATAATCTCGATTACCATATAGAAACAGCAAAATAAAACATTTGCCGAAAAAATGAAGGTAGGGGCTGTAAGCGTGAAAAACGTGAAAACGCGATATACGCTAGTTGAACTAATCTGTAGTGTTGCGGCCTGAGCAGCAGTGTGGCCAGGGCGAAGAGTGCGGGTCGATGGTGCAGCACCTGATGCTCCCTGGACATGGTAACTATATACAACCACAATCATCTGCTCCTTGAAATTATGACTATTTTACTAAAACAAACGGCGAATAATCTCGATTACCATATAGAAACAGCAAAATAAACATTTTGCCGAAAAAATGATGGTAGGGGCTGTAAGCGTCAAAAACAGTGAAAACGCGATATACGCTAGTTGAACTAATCTGTAGTGTTGCGGCCTGAGCAGCAGTGTGGCCAGGGCGGCCATTGCGGGTCGATGGTGCAGCACCTGATGCTCCCTGGCCCATGGTAACTATATACAACCACAATCATCTGCTCCTTAAAATTATGACTATTTTACTTATACAAACGGCGAATAATCTCGATTACCATATAGAAACAGCAAAATAAACATTTTGCCGAAAAAATGATGGTAGGGGCTGTAAGCGTTAAAAACAGTGAAAACGCGATATACGCTAGTTGAACTAATCTGTAGTGTTGCGGCCTGAGCAGCAGTGTGGCCAGGGCGGCCATTGCGGGTCGATGGTGCAGCACCTGATGCTCCCTGGCCCATGGTAACTATATACAACCACAATCATCTGCACCTTGAAATTATGACTATTTTACTTAAACAAACGGCGAATAATCTCGATTACCATATAGAAACAGCAAAATAAACATTTTGGCGAAAAAATGAAGGTATGGGCTGTAAGCGTCAAAAAAAGTGAAAACGCGATATACGCTAGTTGAACTAATCTGTAGTGTTGCGGCCTGAGCAGCAGTGTGGCCAGGGCGGCCATTGCGGGTCGATGGTGCAGCACCTGATGCTCCCTGGCCCATGGTAACTATATACAACAACAATCATCTGCTCCATGAAATTATGTCTATTTTACTAAAACAAACGGAGAATAATCTCGATTACCATATAGAAACAACAAAATAAACATTTTGCCGAAAAAATGAAGGTAGGGGCTTTAAGCGTCAAAAACAGTGAACACGCGATATACGCTAGTTAAACTAATCTGTAGTGTTGCGGCCTGAGCAGCAATGTGGCCAGGGCGGCCATTGCGGGTCGATGGTGCAGCACCTGATGCTCCCTGGCCCATGGTAACTATATACAACCACAATCATCTGCTCCTTAAAATTATGACTATTTTACTTATACAAACGGCGAATAATCTCAATTACCATATAGAAACAGTAAAATAAACATTTTGCCGAAAAAATGATAGTAGGGGCTGTAAGCGTCAAAAAAAGTGAAAACGCGATATACGCTAGTTGAACTAATCTGTAGTGTTGCGGCCTGAGCAGCAGTGTGGCCAGGGCGGCCATTGCGGGTCGATGGTGCAGCACCTGATGCTCCCTGGCCCATGGTAACTATATACAACAACAATCATCTGCTCCATGAAATTATGTCTACTTTACTAAAACAAACGGAGAATAATCTCGATTACCATATAGAAACAGCAAAATAAACATTTTGCCGAAAAAATGAAGGTAGGGGCTTTAAGCGTCAAAAACAGTGAAAACGCGATATACGCTAGTTGAACTAATCTGTAGTGTTGCGGCCTGAGCAGCAATGTGGCCAGGGCGGCCATTGCGGGTCGATGGTGCAGCACCTGATGCTCCCTGGCCCATGGTAAATATATACAACCACAATCATCTGCTCCTTGAAATTATGACTATTTTACTAAAACAAACGGCGAATAATCTCGATTACCATATAGAAACAGCAAAATAAAACATTTTGCCGAAAAAATTAAGGTAGGGTCTGTAAGCGTCAAAAACAGTGAAAACGCGATATACGCTAGTTGAACTAATCTGTAGTGTTGCGGCCTGACCAGCAGTGTGGCCAGGGCGGCCAGTGCGGGTCGATGGTGCAGTACTTGATGCTCCCTGGCCCATGGTAACTGTATACAACCATAATCATCTGCTCCTTGAAATTATGACTATTTTACTTAAACAAACGGCGAATAATCTCGATTACCATATAGAAACAGCAAAATAAAACATTTTGCCGAAAAAATGAAGGTAGGGGCTGTAAGCGTCAAAAACAGTGAAATCGCGATATACACTAGTTGAACTAATCTGTAGTGTTGCGGCCTGAGCAGCAGTGTGGCCAAGGCGGCCATTGCGGGTCGATGGTGCAGCACCTGATGCTCCCTGGCCCATGGTAACTATATACAACACAATCATCTGCTCCCCTGAAATTATGACTATTTTACTTAAACAAACGGCGAATAATCTCGATTACCATATAGAAACAGCAAAATAAACAATTGCCGAATAAATGAAGGTAGAGGCTGTAAGCGTCAAAAACAGTGAAAACGCGATATACGCTAGTTGAACTATCTGTAGTGTTGCGGCCTGAGCAGCAGTGTGGCCAGGGCGGCCATTGCGGTTCGATGGTGCAGCACCTGATGCTCCTGGCCCATGGTAACTATATACAACCACAATCATCTGCTCCTTGAAATTATGACTATTTTACTAAAACAAACGGCGAATAATCTCGATTACCATATAGAAACAGCAAAATAAACATTTTGCCGAAAAAATGATGGTAGGGGCTGTAAGCGTCAAAAACAGTGAAAACGCGATATACGCTAGTTGAACTAATCTGTAGTGTTGCGGCCTGAGCAGCAGTGTGGCCAGGGCGGCCATTGCGGGTCGACGGTGCAGCACTTGATGCTCCCCTGGCCCATGGTAACTATTTACAACCACAATCATGTGCTCCTTCAAATTATGACTATTTTACTAAAACAAACGGCGAATAATCTCGATTACCATATAGAAACAACAAAATAAACATTTTGCCGAATGAATGAAGGTATGGGCTGTAAGCGTCAAAAAAAGTGAAACGCGATATACGCTAGTTGAGCTAATCTGTAGTGTTGCGGCCTGAGCAGCAGTGTGGCCAGGGCGGCCATTGCGGGTCGGTGGTGCAGCACCTGACTACTCCCTGGCCCATGGTAACTATATACAACAACAATCATCTGCTCCATGAAATTATATCTATTTTACTAAACAAACGGAGAATAATCTCGATTACCCATATAGAAACAGCAAAATAAACATTTTGCCGAAAAAATGAAGGTATGGGCTTTAAGCGTCAAAAACAGTGAACACGCGATATACGCTAGTTGAACTAATCTGTAGTGTTGCGGCCTGAGCAGCAATGTGGCCAGGGCGGCCATTGCGGGTCGTGGTGCAGCACCTGATGCTCCCTGGCCCATGGTAACTAATACAACCACAATCATCTGCTCCTTAAAATTATGACTATTTTACTTATACAAACGGCGAATAATCTCGATACCATATAGAAACAGCAAATAAACATTTTGCCGAAACAATGATGGTAGGGGCTGTAAGCGTTAAAAACAGTGAAAACGCGATATACGCTAGTTGAACTAATCTGTAGTGTTGCGGCCTGAGCAGCAGTGTGGCCAGGGCGGCCATTGCGGGTCGATGGTGCAGCACCTGATGCTCCCTGGCCCATGGTAACTATAACAACCACAATCATCTGCTCCTTGAAATTATGACTATTTTACTTAAACAAACGGCGAATAATCTCGATTACCATATAGAAACAGCAAAATAAACATTTTGCCGAAAAAATGAAGGTAGGGGCTGTAAGCGTGAAAAAAGTGAAAACGCGATATACGCTAGTTGAACTAATCTGTAGTGTTGCGGCCTGAGCAGCAGTGTGGCCAGGGCGAAGAGTGCGGGTCGATGGTGCAGCACCTGAGCTCCCTGGACATGGTAACTATATACAACCACAATCATCTGCTCCTTGAAATTATGACTATTTTACTAAAACAAACGGCGAATAATCTCGATTACCATATAGAAACAGCAAATAAACATTTTGCCGAAAAATGATGGTAGGGGCTGTAAGCGTCAAAAACAGTGAAAACGCGATATACGCTAGTTGAACTAATCTGTAGTGTTGCGGCCTGAGCAGCAGTGTGGCCAGGGCGGCCATTGCGGGTCGATGGTGCAGCACCTGATGCTCCCTGGCCCATGGTAACTATATACAACCACAATCATCTGCTCCTTAAAATTATGACTATTTTACTTATACAAACGGCGAATAATCTCGATTACCATATAGAAACAGCAAAATAAACATTTTGCCGAAAAAATGATGGTAGGGGCTGTAAGCGTTAAAAACAGTGAAAACGCGATATACGCTAGTTGAACTAATCTGTAGTGTTGGCGGCCTGAGCAGCAGTGTGGCCAGGGGCGGCCATTGCGGGGTCGATGGTGCAGCACCTGATGCTCCCTGGCCCTGGTAACTATATACAACAACAATCATCTGCTCCATGAAATTATGTCTATTTTACTAAAACAAACGGAGAATAATCTCGATTACCATATAGAAACAACAAAATAAACATTTTGCCGAAAAAATGGTAGGGGCTTTAAGCGTCAAAAACAGTGAACACGCGATATACGCTAGTTAAACTAATCTGTAGTGTTGCGGCCTGAGCAGCAATGTGGCCAGGGCGCCATTGCGGGTCGATGGTGCAGCACCTGATGCTCCCTGGCCCATGGTAACTATATACAACCACAATCATCTGCTCCTTAAAATTATGACTATTTTACTTATACAAACGGCGAATAATCTCAATTACCATATAGAAACAGTAAAATAAACATTTTGCCGAAAAAATGATAGTAGGGGCTGTAAGCGTCAAAAAAAGTGAAAACGCGATATACGCTAGTTGAACTAATCTGTAGTGTTGCGGCCTGAGCAGCAGTGTGGCCAGGGCGGCCATTGCGGGTCGATGGTGCAGCACCTGATGCTCCCTGGCCCATGGTAACTATATACAACAACAATCATCTGCTCCATGAAATTATGTCTACTTTACTAAAACAAACGGAGAATAATCTCGATTACCATATAGAAACAGCAAAATAAACATTTTGCCGAAAAAATGAAGGTAGGGGCTTTAAGCGTCAAAAACAGTGAAAACGCGATATACGCTAGTTGAACTAATCTGTAGTGTTGCGGCCTGAGCAGCAATGTGGCCAGGGCGGCCATTGCGGGTCGATGGTGCAGCACCTGATGCTCCCTGGCCCATGGTAAATATATACAACCACAATCATCTGCTCCTTGAAATTATGACTATTTTACTAAAACAAACGGCGAATAATCTCGATTACCATATAGAAACAGCAAAATAAAACATTTGCCGAAAAATTAAGGTAGGGTCTGTAAGCGTCAAAAACAGTGAAACGCGATATACGCTAGTTGAACTAATCTGTAGTGTTGCGGCCTGACCAGCAGTGTGGCCAGGGCGGCCAGTGCGGGTCGATGGTGCAGTACTTGATGCTCCCTGGCCCATGGTAACTGTATACAACCATAATCATCTGCTCCTTGAAATTATGACTATTTTACTTAAACAAACGGCGAATAATCTCGATTACCATATAGAAACAGCAAATAAAACATTTTGCCGAAAAAATGAAGGTAGGGGCTGTAAGCGTCAAAAACAGTGAAATCGCGATATACACTAGTTGAACTAATCTGTAGTGTTGCGGCCTGAGCAGCAGTGTGGCCAAGGCGGCCATTGCGGGTCGATGGTGCAGCACCTGATGCTCCCTGGCCCATGGTAACTATATACAACAACAACATCTGCTCCCTGAAATTATGACTATTTTACTTAAACAAACGGCGAATAATCGCTTACCATATAGAAACAGCAAAATAAAACATTTGCCGAAAAAATGAAGGTAGAGGCTGTAAGCGTCAAAAACAGTGAAAACGCGATATACGCTAGTTGAACTAATCTGTAGTGTTGCGGCCTGAGCAGCAGTGTGGCCAGGGCGGCCATTGCGGTTCGATGGTGCAGCACCTGATGCTCCCTGGCCCATGGTAACCTATATACAACCACAATCATCTGCTCCTTGAAATTATGACTATTTTACTAAAACAACGGCGAATAATCTCGATTACCATATAGAAACAGCACAATAAACATTGTGCCGAAAAAATGATGGTAGGGGCTGTAAGCGTCAAAAACAGTGAAAACGCGATATACGCTAGTTGAACTAATCTGTAGTGTTGCGGCCTGAGCAGCAGTGTGGCCAGGGCGGCCATTGCGGGTCGACGGTGCAGCACTTGATGCTCCCTGGCCCATGGTAACTATTTACAACCACAATCATGTGCTCCTTCAAATTATGACTATTTTACTAAAACAAACGGCGAATAATCTCGATTACCATATAGAAACAACAAAATAAACATTTTGCCGAATGAATGAAGGTATGGGCTGTAAGCGTCAAACAAAGTGAAACGCGATATACGCTAGTTGAGCTAATCTGTAGTGTTGCGGCCTGAGCAGCAGTGTGGCCAGGGCGGCCATTGCGGGTCGGTGGTGCAGCACCTGATGCTCCCTGGCCCATGGTAACTATATACACACAACAATCATCTGCTCCATGAAATTATATCTATTTTACTAAAACAAACGGAGAATAATCTCGATTACCATATAGAAACAGCAAAATACACATTTTGCCGAAAAAATGAAGGTATGGGCTTTAAGCGTCAAAAACAGTGAACACGCGATATACGCTAGTTGAACTAATCTGTAGTGTTGCGGCCTGAGCAGCAATGTGGCCAGGGCGGCCATTGCGGGTCGATGGTGCAGCACCTGATGCTCCCTGGCCCATGGTAACTATATACACCACAATCATCTGCTCCTTAAAATTGACTATTTTACTTATACAAACGGCGAATAATCTCGATTACCATATAGAAACAGCAAAATAAACATTTTGCCGAAAAAATGATGGTAGGGGCTGTAAGCGTTAAAACCAGTGAAAACGCGATATACGCTAGTTGAACTAATCTGTAGTGTTGCGGCCTGAGCAGCAGTGTGGCCAGGGCGGCCATTGCGGGTCGATGGTGCCAGCACCTGATGCTCCCTGGCCCTGGTAACTATATACAACCACAATCATCTGCTCCTGAAATGATGACTATTTTACTTAAACAAACGGCGAATATCTCGATTACCATATAGAAACAGCAAAATAAACATTTTGCCGAAAAATGAAGGTATGGGCTGTAAGCGTCAAAAAAAGTGAAAACGCGATCTACGCTAGTTGAACTAATCTGTAGTGTTGCGGCCTGAGCAGCAGTGTGGCCAGGGCGGCCATTGCGGGTCGATGGTGCAGCACCTGATGCTCCCTGGCCCATGGTAACTGTATACAACCTAATCATCTGCTCCTTGAAATTATGACTATTTTACTTAAACAAACGGCGAATAATCTCGATTACCATATAGAAACAGCAAAATAAAACATTTTGCCGAAAAAGTGAAGGTAGGGGCTGTAAGCGTCAAAAACAGTGAAATCGCGATATACACTAGTTGAACTAATCTGTAGTGTTGCGGCCTGAGCAGCAGTGTGGCCACGGCGGCCATTACGGGTCGATGGTGCAGCACCTGATGCTCCCTGGCCCATGGTAACTATATACAACAACAATCATCTGCTCCATGAAATTATGACTATTTACTTAAACAAACGGCGAATAATCTCGATTACCATATAGAAACAGCAAAATAAAACATTTGCCGAAAAAATGAAGGTAGGGGCTGTAAGCGTCAAAAACAGTGAAAACGCGATATACGCTAGTGAACTAATCTGTAGTGTTGCGGCTGAGCAGTCAGTGTGGCCAGGGCGGCCATTGCGGTTGCGATGGTGCAGCACCTGATGCTCCCTGGCCCATGGTAACTATATACAACCACAATCATCTGCTCCATGAAATTATGACTATTTTACTAAAACAAACGGCGAATAATCTCGATTACCATATAGAAACAGCAAAATAAACATTGTGCCCGAAAAAATGATGGTAGGGGCTGTAAGCGTCAAAAAACACTGAAAACGCGATATACGCTAGTTGAACTAATCTGTAGTGTTGCGGCCTGAGCAACAGGGTGGCCAGGGTGACCATTGCGGGTCGATGGTGCAGCATCTGATGCTCCCTGGCCCATGGTAACTATATACAACCATAAACATCTGCTCCTTGAAATTATGGCTATTTACGTTATACAAACGGCGAATAATCTCGATTACCATATAAAAACAGCTAAATAAACATTGTGCCGAAAAAAGATGGTAGGGGCTGTAGCGTTAAAAAACAGTGAAAACGCGATATACCGTAGTTGAACTAATCTGTAGTGTTGCGGCCTGAGCAGCAGTGTGGCCAGGGCGGCCATTGCGGGTCGATGGTGCAGCACTGGCCCATGGTAACTATTTACAACCACAATCATCTGCTCCTTCAAATTATGACTATTTTACTAAAACAAACGGCGAATAATCTCGATTACCATATAGAAACAACAAAATAAACATTTTGCCGATAAATGAAGGTATGGGCTCTAAGCGTCAAAAACAGGTGAAAACGCGATATACGCTAGTTGAACTAATCTGTAGTGTTGCGGCCTGAGCAGCAGTGTGGCCAGGGCGGCCATTGCGGGTCGATGGTGCAGCAGCTGATGCTCCCTGGCCCAGGGTAACGATATACAACCACAATCATCTGCTCCTTGAAATTATGTCTTTTTTACTAAAACAAACGGAGAATAATCTAGATTACCATATAGAAACTGCAAAATAAACATTTTGCCGAAAAAATGAAGGTAGGGGCTTTAAGCGTCAAAAACAGTGAAAACGCGATATACGCTAGTTGCACTAATCTGTAGTGTTGCGGCCTGAGCAGCAGTGTGGCCAGGGCGGCCAGTGCGGGTCGATGGTGCAGTACGTGATGCTCCCTGGCCCATGGTAACTGTATACAACCACAATCATCTGCTCCTTGAAATTATGACTATTTTACTTAAACAAACGGCGATAATCTCGATTACCATATAGAAACAGCAAAATAAAACATTTTGCCGAAAAAATAAAGGTAGGGGCTGTAAGCGTCAAAAACAGTGAAATGCGATATACGCTAGTTGAACTATCTGTAGCGTTGCGGCCTGAGCAGCAGTGTGGCCAGGGCGGCCATTGCGGGGTCGATGTGCAGCACCTGATGCTCCTTGGCCCATGGGTAACTATATACAACAACAATCATCTGCTCCATGAAAGTATGACTTCTTTACTTAAACAAACGGCGAATAATCTCGATTACCATATAGAAACAGCAAAAGAAACATTTTGCCGAAAAAATGAAGGTAGGGGCTGTAAGCGTCAAAAACAGTGAAAACGCGATATACGCTAGTTGAACTAATCTGTAGTGTTGCGGCTGAGCAGCAGTGTGGCCAGGCGGGCAGTGCAGGTCGATGGTGCAGCACCTGATGCTCCCTGGCCCATGGTAACTATATACAACCAGAATCATCTGCTCCATGAAATTATGACTATTTAACTTAGACAAACGGCGAATAATCTCGATTACCC
>JAOYRU010000300.1:0-70204 GCA_026315105.1 Locusta migratoria
CCCAGCGGCCCATTGCAACTATATACATCCAAAATCATCTCCTCCTTGAAAATATGAGTATTTTACTTAAACAAACGGCGAATATACTGCATTGCCATTAAGAAACAGCAAAATTAAACATTCTGCCGAGAAAATGAAGGTAGTGGCTATAAGTGTCAAAACCGCTGAATTGTGGTTACCAGGCGCCCAGCGGCCCATTGCAACTATATACACCCCAAAATCATTTCCTCCTTGAAAATATTACTATTTTACTTAAACAAACGGCGAATATACTGCATTACCATTAAGAAACAGCAAAATAAAACATTCTGCCGCGAAAATGAAGGTAGTGGCTATAAGTGTCAAAACCGCTGTATCGTGTTTACCAGGCGCCCAGCGGCCCATTGCAACTATATACATCCAAAATCGTCTCCTCCTTGAAAATATGAATATTTTACTTAAACAAACGGCGAATATACTGCATTAACATTAAGAAACAGAAAATAAAACATTCTGCCGCGAAAATGAAGGTAGTGGATATAAGTGTCAAAACCGCTGAATCGTGTTTACCAGGCGCCCAGCGGCCCATTGCAACTATATACATCCAAAATCATCTCCTCCTTGCAAATATGACTATTTTACTTAAACAAACTGCGAATATACTGCATTACCATTATGAAACAGCAAAATTAAACATTCTGCCGAGACAATTATGGTAGCGGCTATAAGTGTCAAATCCGCTGAATCGTGGTTACCAGGCGCCCAGCGGCCCATTGCAATTATATACATCCAAAATCATCTCCTAATTGAAAATATGACTATTTTACTCAAACAAACGTTTAATATACTGCATTACCATTAAGAAACAGCAAAATAAAACATTCTGCCGAGAAAATTAAGGTAGTGGCTATAAGTGTCAAAACCGCTGAATCGTGGTTACCAGGCGCCCAGCGGCCCATTGCAACTATATACATCCAAAATCATCTCCTCCTTGAAAATATGACTATTTTACTTAAACGAACGGCGAATATACTGCATTACCATTAAGAAACAGAAAAATAAAACATTCTGCCCTGAAAACGAAGGTAGTGGCTATAAGTGTCAAAACCGCAGAATCGTGGTTACCAGGCGCCCAGCGGCCCATTGCAACTATATACATCCAAAATCAACTCCTCCTTGAAAATATGACTATTTTACTTAAACAAACGGCGAATATACTGCATTACCATTAAGAAACAGCAAAATAAAGCATTCTGCCGAGACAATTAAGGTAGTGGCTATAAGTGTCAAAACCGCTGAATCGTGGTTAACAGGCGCCCAGCGGCCCATTGCAACTATACACATCCAAAATCATCTCCTCCTTGAAAATATGAGTATTTTACTTAAACAAACGTCGAATATACTGCATTGCCATTAAGAAACAGCAAAATAAAACATTCTGCCGAGAAAATGAAGGTAGTGGCTATAAGTGTCAAAACCGCTGAATCGTGGTTACCAGGCGCCCAGCGGCCCATTGCAACTATATACATCCAAAATCATCTCCTTCTTGAAAATATGACAATTTTACTTAAACAAAGGCGAATATACTGCATTACCATTAAGAAACAGCAAAATAAAACATTCTGCCGCGAAAATGAAGGTAGTGGCTATAAGTGTCAAAACCGCTGAATCGTGTTTACCAGGCGCCCAGCGGCCCATTGCAACTATATAAATCCAAAATCATCTCCTCCTTGAAAATATGACTATTTTACTTAAACAAACGGCGAATATACTGCATTACCATTCTGAAACAGCAAAAGAAAGCATTCTGCCGAGACAATTAAGGTAGTGGCTATAAGTGTCAAAACCGCTGAATCGTGGTTAACAGGCGCCCAGCGGCCCATTGCAACTATATACATCCAAAATCATCTCCTTCTTGAAAATATGAGTATTTTACCTAAAGAAACGGCGAATATACTGCATTACCATTAAGAAACAGAAAATAAAACATTCTGCCGCGAAAATGAATGTAGTGGCTAGCTGAATCGTGTTTACTAGGCGCCCAGCGGCCCCATTGCAACTATATACATCCAAAATCATCTCCTCATTGCAAATATGACTATTTCACTTAAAACAAACGGCGAATATACTGCATTTACCATTAAGAAACAGCAAAATAAAACATTCTGCCGAGACAATTAAGGTAGCGGCTATGAGTGTCAAATCCGCTCTGAATCATGGTTACCAGGCACCCAGCGGCCCATTGCAACTATATACATCCAAAATCATCTCCTCCTTGAAAATATGAGTATTTTACTTAAACAAACGGCGAATATACTGCATTGCCATTAAGAAACAGCAAAATAAAACATTCTGCCGAGAAAATGAAGGTAGTGGCTATAAGTGTCAAAACCGCTGAATCGTGGTTACCAGGCGCCCAGCGGCCCATTGCAACTATATACACCCAAAATCATTTCCTCCTTGAAAATATTACTATTTTACTTAAACAAACGGCGAATATACTGCATTACCATTAAGAAACAGCAAAATAAAACATTCTGCCGCGAAAATGAAGGTAGTGGCTATAAGTGTCAAAACCGCTGTATCGTGTTTACCAGGCGCCCAGCGGCCCATTGCAACTATATACATCCAAAATCGTCTCCTCCTTGAAAATATGAATATTTTACTTAAACAAACGGCGAATATACTGCATTACCATTAAGAAACAGCAAAATAAAACATTCTGCCGCGAAAATGAAGGTAGTGGCTATAAGTGTCAAAACCGCTGAATCGTGTTTACCAGGCGCCCAGCGGCCCATTGCAACTATATACATCCAAAATCATCTCCTCCTTGAAAATATGACTATTTTACTTAAACAAACGGCGAATATACTGCATTACCATTAAGAAACAGCAAAATAAAGCATTCTGCCGAGACAATTAAGGTAGTGGCTATAAGTGTCATAACCGCTGAATCGTGTTTTCCAGGCGCCCAGCGGCCCATTGCAACTATATACATCCAAAATCATCTCCTCATTGCAAATATGACTATTTCACTTAAACAAACGGCGAATATACTGCATTACCATTAAGAAACAGCAAAATAAAACATTCTGCCGAGACAATTAAGGTAGCGGCTATAACTGTCAAATCCGCTGAATCGTGGTTACCAGGCGCCCAGCGGCCCATTGCAACTATATACATCCAAAATCATCTCCTCCTTGAAAATATGAGTATTTTACTTAAACAAACGGCGAATATACTGCATTGCCATTAAGAAACAGCAAAATTAATCATTCTGCCGAGAAAATGAAGGTAGTGGCTATAAGTGTCAAAACCGCTGAATTGTGGTTACCAGGCGCCCAGCGGCCCATTGCAACTATATACACCCAAATTCATTTCCTCCTTGAAAATATTACTATTTTACTTAAACAAACGGCGAATATACTGCATTACCATTAAGAAACAGCAAAATAAAACATTCTGCCGCGAAAATGAAGGTAGTGGCTATAAGTGTCAAAACCGCTGTATCGTGTTTACCAGGCGCCCAGCGGCCCATTGCAACTATATACATCCAAAATCGTCTCCTCCTTGAAAATATGAATATTTTACTTAAACAAACGGCGAATATACTGCATTAACATAAGAAACAGAAAATAAAACATTCTGCCGCGAAAATGAAGGTAGTGGATATAAGTGTCAAAACCGCCTGAATCGTGTTTACCAGGCGCCCAGCGGCCCATTGCAACTATATACATCCAAAATCATCTCCTCCTTGCAAATATGACTATTTTACTTAAACAAACTGCGAATATACCTGCATTACCATTAAGAAACAGCAAAATTAAACATTCTGCCGAGACAATTATGGTAGCGGCTATAAGTGTCAAATCCGCTGAAATCGTGGTTACCAGGCGCCCAGCGGCCCATTGCAATTATATACATCCATAATCATCTCCTCCTTGAAAATATGACTATTTTAACTCAAACAAACGTTTAATATACTGCATTACCATTAAGAAACAGCAAAATAAAACATTCTGCCGAGAAAATTAAGGTAGTGGCTATAAGTGTCAAAACCGCTGAATCGTGGTTACCAGGCGCCCCAGCGGCCCATTGCAACTATATACATCCAAAATCATCTCCTCCTTGAAAAATATGACTATTTTACTTAAACGAACGGCGAATATACTGCATTACCATTAAGAAACAGAAAAAATAAAACATTCTGCCCTGAAAACGAAGGTAGTGGCTATAAGTGTCAAAACCGCAGAATCGTGGTTACCAGGCGCCCCAGCGGCCCATTGCAACTATATACATCCAAAATCAACTCCTCCTTGAAAATATGACTATTTTTACTTAAACAAACGGCGAATATACTGCATTACCATTAAGAAACAGCAAAATAAAGCATTCTGCCGAGACAATTAAGGTAGTGGCTATAAGTGTCAAAACCGCTGAATCGTGGTTAACAGGAGCCCAGCGGCCCATTGCAACTATACACATCCAAAATCATCTCCTCCTTGAAAATATGAGTATTTTACTTAAACAAACGGCGAATATACTGCATTACCATTAAGAAACAGCAAAATAAAACATTCTGCCGCGAAAATGAAGGTAGTGGCAATAAGTGTCAAAACCGCTGTATCGTGTTTACCAGGCGCCCAGCGGCCCATTGCAACTATATACATCCAAAATCGTCTCCTCCTTGAAAATATGAATATTTTACTTAAACAAACGGCGAATATACTGCATTAACATTAAGAAACAGAAAATAAAACATTCTGCCGCGAAAATGAAGGTAGTGGATATAAGTGTCAAAACCGCTGAATCGTGTTTTACCAGGCGCCCAGCGGCCCATTGCAACTATATACATCCAAAATCATCTCCTCCTTGCAAATATGACTATTTTACTTAAACAAACTGCGAATATACTGCATTACCATTAAGAAACAGCAAAATAAAACATTCTGCCGAGACAATTATGGTAGCGGCTATAAGTGTCAAATCCGCTGAATCGTGGGTTACCAGGCGCCCAGCGGCCCATTGCAATTATATACATCCATAATCATCTCCTCCTTGAAAATATGACTATTTTACTCAAACAAACGTTTAATATACTGCATTACCATTAAGAAACAGCAAAATAAAACATTCTGCCGAGAAAATTAAGGTAGTGGCTATAAGTGTCAAAACCGCAGAATCGTGGTTACCAGGCGCCCAGCGGCCCATTGCAACTATATACATCCAAAATCATCTCCTCCTTGAAAATATGACTATTTTACTTAAACGAACGGCGAATATACTGCATTACCATTAAGAAACAGAAAAATAAAACATTCTGCCCTGAAAACGAAGGTAGTGGCTATAAGTGTCAAAACCGCAGAATCGTGGTTACCAGGCGCCCAGCGGCCCATTGCAACTATATACATCCAAAATCAACTCCTCCTTGAAAATATGACTATTTTACTTAAACAAACGGCGAATATACTGCATTACCATTAAGAAACAGCAAAATAAAGCATTCTGCCGAGACAATTAACGTAGTGGCTATAAGTGTCAAAACCGCTGAATCGTGGTTAACAGGCGCCCAGCGGCCCATTGCAACTATATACATCCAAAATCATCTCCTCCTTGAAAATATGACTATTTTACTTAAACAAACGGCGAATATACTGCAATTACCATTAAGAAACAGAAAATAAAACATTCTGCCGCGAAAATGAATGTAGTGGCTATAAGTGTCAAAACCGCTGAATCGTGTTTACAGGCGCCCAGCGGCCCATTGCAACTATATACATCCAAAATCATCTCCTCTTTGCAAATATGACTATTTCACTTAAACAAACGGCGAATATACTGCATTACCATTAAGAAACAGCAAAATAAAACATTCTGCCGAGACAATTAAGGTAGCGGCTATAACTGTCAAATCCGCTGAATCGTGGTTACCAGGCGCTCAGCGGCCCATTGCAACTATATACATCCAAAATCATCTCCTCCTTGAAAATATGAGTATTTTACTTAAACAAACGGCGAATATACTGCATTGCCATTAAGAAACAGCAAAATAAAACATTCTGCCGAGAAAATGAAGGTAGTGGCTATAAGTGTCAAAACCGCTGAATCGTGGTTACCAGGCGCCCAGCGGCCCATTGCAACTATATACATCCAAAATCATCTCCGCCTTGAAAATATGACTATTTTACTTAAACAAACGGCGAATATACTGCATTACAATTAAGAAACAGCAAAATAAAACATTCTGCCGAGAAAATGAAGGTAGTGGTATCGGTGTCAAAACCGGTGATTCGTCCACTAGTCGCCCCACCAGCCCATTGCAACTATATACGTCCAAAATCATGTCCTCCTTGAAAATATGACTATTTTACTTAAACAAACGGCGAATATACTGCCTTACCATTAAGAAACAGCAAAATAAAACATTCTGCCGAGAAATTGAAGGTAGTGGCTACAAGTGTGAAAACCGGTGATACGTCGTACCAGGCGCCCACCCGCCCTTTGCAACTACATACATCCAAAATGATCTCCTCCTTGAAAATACGACTATTTTTACTTAAACAAACGGCGAATATACTGCATTACCATTAAGAAACAGCAAAATAAAGCATTCTGCCGATACAATTAAGGTAGTGGCTATAAGTGTCATAACCGCTGAATCGTGGTTAACAGGCGCACAGCGGCCCATTGCAACTATATACATCCAAAATCATCTCCTCCTTGAAAATATGAGTATTTTACTTAAACAAACGGCGAATATACTGCATTACAATTGAGAAACAGAAAACAAAACAATCTGCCGCGAAAATGAAGGTAGTGGCTATAAGTGTCAAAACGCCTGAATCGTGTTTACCAGGCGCCGAGCGGCCCATTGCAACTATATACATCCAAAATCATCTCCTCCTTGCAAATATGACTATTTCACTTAAACAAACGGCGAATACACTGCATTACCATTAAGAAACAGCAAAATAAAACATTCTGCCGAGACAATTAAGGTAGCAACTATAAGTGTCAAATCCGCTGAATCGTGGTTACCAGGCGCCCAGCGGCCCATTGAAACTATACACATCCAAAATCATCTCCTCCTTGAAAATATGAGTATTTTACTTAAACAAACGTCGAATATACTGCATTGCCATTAAGAAACAGCAAAATAAAACATTCTGCCGAGAAAATGAAGGTAGTGGCTATAAGTGTCAAAACCGCTGAATCGTGATTACCAGGCGCCCAGCGGCCCATTGCAACTATATAAATCCAAAATCATCTCCTCCTTGAAAATATGACTATTTTACTTAAACAAACGGCGAATATACTGCATTACCATTCTGAAACAGCAAAAGAAAGCATTCTGCCGAGACAATTAAGGTAGTGGCTATAAGTGTCAAAACCGCTGAATCGTGGTTAACAGGCGCCCAGCGGCCCATTACAACTATATACATCCAAAATCATCTCCTCCTTGAAAATATGAGTATTTTACTTAAACAAACGGCGAATATACTGCATTGCCCATTAAGAAACAGCAAAATAAAACATTCTGCCGAGAAAATGAAGGTAGTGGCTATAAGTGTCAAAACCGCTGAATCGTGGTTACCAGGCGCCCAGCGGCCCATTGCAACTATATACACCCAAAATCATTTCCTCCTTGAAAATATTACTATTTTACTTAAACAAACGGCGAATATACTGCATTACCATTAAGAAACAGCAAAATAAAACATTCTGCCGCGAAAATGAAGGTAGTGGCTATAAGTGTCAAAAACGCTGTATCGTGTTTACCAGGCGCCCAGCGGCCCATTGCAACTATATAAATCCAAAATCATCTCCTCCTTGAAAATATGACTATTTTACTTAAACAAACGTCGAATATACTGCATTACCATTAAGAAACAGCAAAATAAAGCATTCTGCCGAGACAATTAAGGTAGTGGCTATAAGTGTCAAAACCGCTGAATCGTGGTTAACAGCGCGCCCAGCGGCCCATTGCAACTATATACATCCAAAATCATCTCCTCCTTGAAAATATGACTATTTTACTTAAACAAACGGCGAATATACTGCATTACCATTAAGAAACAGAAAATTAAACATTCTGCCGCAAAAATGAATGTAGTGGCTATAAGTGTCAAAACCGCTGAATCGTGTTTACCAGGCGCCCAGCGGCCCATTGCAACTATATACACCCAAAATCATTTCCTCCTTGAAAATATTACTATTTTACTTAAACAAACGGCGAATATACTGCATTACCATTAAGAAACAGCAAAATAAAACATTCTGCCGCGAAAATGAAGGTAGTGGCTATAAGTGTCAAAACCGCTGTATCGTGTTTACCAGGCGCCCAGCGGCCCATTGCAACTATATACATCCAAAATCGTCTCCTTCTTGAAAATATGAATATTTTACTTAAACAAACGGCGAATATACTGCATTACCATTAAGAAACAGCAAAATAAAACATTCTGCCGCGAAAATGAAGGTAGTGGCCTATAAGTGTCAAAATCGCTGAATCGTGTTTACCAGGCGCCCAGCGGCCCATTGCAACTATATACATCCAAAATCATCTCCTCCTTGAAAATATGACTATTTTACTTAAACAAACGGCGAATATACTGCATTACCATTAAGAAACAGCAAAATAAAGCATTCTGCCGAGACAATTAAGGTAGTGGCTATAAGTGTCAAAACCGCTGAATCGTGGTTAACAGGTGCCCAGCGGCCCATTGCAACTATATACATCCAAAATCATCTCCTCCTTGAAAATATGAGTATTTTACTTAAACAAACGGCGAATATACTGCATTACCATTAAGAAACAGAAAATAAAACATTCTGCCGCGAAAATGAATGTAGTGGCTATAAGTGTCAAAACCGCTGAATCGTGTTTACCAGGCGCCCAGCGGCCCATTGCAACTATATACATCCAAAATCATCTCCTCATTGCAAATATGACTATTTCACTTAAACAAACGGCGAATATACTGCATTACCATTAAGAAACAGCAAAATAAAGCATTCTGCCGATACAATTAAGGTAGTGGCTATAAGTGTCAAAACCGCTGAATCGTGGTTAACAGGCGCCCAGCGGCCCATTGCAGCTATATACATCCAAAATCATCTCCTCCTTGAAAATATGAGTATTTTACTTAAACAAACGGCGAATATACTGCATTACCATTGAGAAACAGAAAACAAAACAATCTGCCGCGAAAATGAAGGTAGTGGCTATAAGTGTCAAAACCGCTGAATCGTGTTTACCAGGCGCCGAGCGGCCCATTGCAACTATATACATCCAAAATCATCTCCTCCTTGCAAATATGACTATTTCACTTAAACAAACGGCGAATATACTGCATTACCATTAAGAAACAGCAAAATAAAACATTCTGCCGAGACAATTAAGGTAGCAGCTATAAGTGTCAAATCCGCTGAATCGTGGTTACCAGGCGCCCAGCGGCCCATTGCAACTATACACATCCAAAATCATCTCCTCCTTGAAAATATGAGTATTTTACTTAAACAAACGTCGAATATACTGCATTGCCATTAAGAAACAGCAAAATAAAACATTCTGCCGAGAAAATGAAGGTAATGGCTATAAGTGTCAAAACCGCTGAATCGTGGTTACCAGGCGCCCAGCGGCCCATTGCAACTATATACATCCAAAATCATCTCCTTCTTGAAAATATGACAATTTTACTTAAACAAAAGGCGAATATACTGCATTACCATTAAGAAACAGCAAAATAAAACATTCTGCCGCGAAAATGAAGGTAGTGGCTATAAGTGTCAAAACCGCTGAATCGTGTTTACCAGGCGCCCAGCGGGCCCATTGCAACTATATAAATCCCAAAATCATCTCCTCCTTGAAAATATGAGTATTTTACTTAAACAAACGGCGAATATACTGCATTACCATTCTGAAACAGCAAAAGAAAGCATTCTGCCGAGACAATTAAGGTAGTGGCTATAAGTGTCAAAACCGCTGAATCGTGGTTAACAGGCGCCCAGCGACCCATTGCAACTATATACATCCAAAATCATCTCCTTCTTGAAAATATGAGTATTTTACTTAAACAAACGGCGAATATACTTCATTGCCATTATGAAACAGCAAAATAAAACATTCTGCCGAGAAAATGAAGGTAGTGGCTATAAGTGTCAAAACCGCTGAATCGTGGTTACCAGGCGCCCAGCGGCCCATTGCAACTATATACACCCAAAATCAGTTCCTCCTTGAAAATATTACTATTTTACTTAAACAAATGGCGAATATACTGCATTGCCATTAAGAAACAGCAAATTAAAACATTCTGCCGCGAAAATGAAGGTAGTGGCTATAAGTGTCAAAACCGCTGAATCGTGTTTACCAGGCGCCCAGCGGCCCATTGCAACTATATACATCCAAAATCGTCTCCTCCTTGAAAATATGAATATTTTACTTAAACAAACGACGAATATACTGCATTACCATTAAGAAACAGCAAAATAAAACATTCTGCCGCGAAAATGAAGGTAGTGGCTATAAGTGTCAAAACCGCTGAATCGTGTTTACCAGGCGCCCAGCGGCCCATTGCAACTATATACATCCAAAATCATCTCCTCCTTGAAAATATGACTATTTTACTTAAACAAACGGCGAATATACTGCATTACCATTAAGAAACAGCAAAATAAAGCATTCTGCCGAGACAATTAAGGTAGTGGCTATAAGTGTCAAAACCGCTGAATCGTGTTTACCAGGCGCCCAGCGGCCCATTGCAACAATATACATCCAAAATCATCTCCTCATTGCAAATATGACTATTTCACTTAAACAAACGGCGAATATACTGCATTACCATTAAGAAACAGCAAAATAAACATTCTGCGAGACAATTAAGGTAGAGGCTATAACTGTCAAATCCGCTGAATCGTGGTTACCAGGCGCCCAGCGGCCCATTGCAACTATATACACCCAAAATCATTTCCTCCTTGAAAATATTACTATTTTACTTAAACAAACGGCGAATATACTGCATTACCATTAAGAAACAGCAAAATAAAACATTCTGCCGCGAAAATGAAGGTAGTGGCTATAAGTGTCAAAAACCGCTGTATCGTGTTTACCAGGCGCCCAGCGGCCCATTGCAACTATATACATCCAAAATCGTCTCCTCCTTGAAAATATGAATATTTTACTTAAACAAACGGCGAATATACTGCATTACCATTAAGAAACAGCAAAATAAAACATTCTGCCAACAAAATGAAGGTAGTGGCTATAGGTGTCAAAACCGCTGAATCGAGGTTACCAGGCGCCCAGCGGCCCATTGCAACTTATATACATCCAAAATCATCTCTTCCTTGAAAATATGACTATTTTACTTAAACAAACGGCGAATATACTGCATTACATTAAGAAACAGCAAAATAAAGCATTCTGCCGAGACAATTAAGGTAGTGGCTATAAGTGTCAAAACGCTGAATCGTGGTTAACAGGCGCCCAGCGGCCCATTGCAACTATATACATCCAAATCATCTCCTCCTTGAAAATATGAGTATTTTACTTAAACAAACGGCGAATATACTGCATTAACATTAAGAAACAGAAAATAAAACATTCTGCCGCGAAAATGAAGGTAGTGGATATAAGTGTCAAAACCGCTGAATCGTGTTTACCAGGCGCCCAGCGGCCCCATTGCAACTATATACATCCAAAATCATCTCCTCCTTGCAAATATGACTATTTTACTTAACAAACTGCGAATATACTGCATTACCATTAAGAAACAGCAAAATAAAAACATTCTGCCGAGACAATTATGGTAGCGGCTATAAGTGTCAAATCCGCTGAATCGTGGTTACCAGGCGCCAGCGGCCCATTGCAATTATATACATCCATAATCATCTCCTCCTTGAAAATATGACTATTTTACTCAAACAAACGTTGAATATACTGCATTACCATTAAGAAACAGCAAAATAAAACATTCTGCCGAGAAAATTAAGGTAGTGGCTATAAGTGTCAAAACCGCTGAATCGTGGTAACCAGGCGCCCAGCGGCCCATTGCAACTATATACATCCAAAATCATCTCCTCCTTGAAAATATGACTATTTTACTTAAACGAACGGCGAATATACTGCATTACCATTAAGAAACAGAAAATAAAACATTCTGCCCTGAAAACGAAGGTAGTGGCTATAAGTGTCAAAACCGCAGAATCGTGGTTACCAGGCGCCCAGCGGCCCATTGCAACTATATACATCCAAAGTCATCTCCTCCTTGAAAATATGACTATTTTACTTAAACAAAGGGCGAATATACTGCATTACCATTAAAAAACAGCAAACTAAACATTCTACCGAGAAAATTAAGGTAGTGGCTATAAGTGTCAAAACCGCAGAATCGTGGTTACCAGGCGCCCAGCGGCCCATTGCAACTATATACATCCAAAATCATCTCCTCCTTGAAAATATGACTATTTTACTTAAACAAACGGCGAATATACTGCATTACCATTAAAAAACAGCAAACTAAAACATTCTACCGAGAAAATTAAGGTAGTGGCTATAAGTGTCAAAACTGCAGAATCGTGGTTACCAGGCGCCCAGCGGCCCATTGCAACTATATACATCCAAAATCATCTCCTCCTTGAAAATATGACTATTTTACTTAAACAAACGGCGAATATACTGCATTACCATTAAGAAACAGCAAAATAAAACATTCTGCCAGAAAATGAAGGTAGTGGCTATAAGTGTCAAAACCGGTGATTCGTGGTACCAGGCGCCCACCTGCCCATTGCAACTATATACATACAAAATTATCACCTCCTTGAAAATATGACTATTTTACTCAAACAAACGGCGAATATACTGCATTACCATTAAGAAACAGCGAAATAAAACATTCTGCCGAGAAAATTATGGTAGTGGCTATAAGTGTCAAAACCACTGAATCGTGGTTAACAGGCGCCCCAGCGGCCCATTGCAGCTATATACATCCAAAATCATCTCCTCCTTGAAAATATGAGTATTTTACTTAAACAAACGGCGAATATACTGCATTACCATTACGAAATGGAAAAATAAAACATTCTGCCAAGAAAATGAAGGTAGTGGCTATAAGTGTCAAAACGGCTGAATCGTGGTTACCAGGCGCCCAGCGGCCATTGCAACTGTATACATCCAAATTCATCTCCTCCTTGAAAATATGACTATTTTACTTAAACAAACGGCGAATATACTGCATTACCATTCAGAAACAGCAAAATAAAACATTCTGCCGAGAAAATTAAGGTAGCGGCTATAAGTGTCAAAACCGCTGAATCGTGGTTACCAGGCGCCCAGCGGACCATTGCAACTATATACATCCAAAATCATCTCCTCCTTGAAAATATGAGTATTTTACTTAAACAAACGGCGAATATACTGCATTACCATTAAGAAACAGCAAAATAAAACATTCTGCCGAGAAAATTAAGGTAGCGGCTATAAGTGTCAAATCCGCTGAATCGTGGTTACCAGGCGCCCAGCGGCCCATTGCAACTATATACATCCAAAATCATCTCCTCTTTGAAAATATGAGTATTTTACTTAAACAAACGGCGAATATACTGCATTGCCATTAAGAAACAGCAAAATAAAACATTCTGCCGAGAAAATGAAGGTAGTGGCTATAAGTGTCAAAACCGCTGAATCGTGGTTAACAGGCGCCCAGCGGCCCATTGCAACTATATACATCCAAAATCATCTCCTCCTTGAAAATATGACTATTTTACTTAAACAAACGGCGAATATACTGCATTACCATTCTGAAACAGCAAAAGAAAGCATTCTGCCGAGACAATTAAGGTAGTGGCTATAAGTGTCAAAACCGCTGAATCGTGGTTAACAGGCGCCCAGCGGCCCATTACAACTATATACATCCAAAATCATCTCCTCCTTGAAAATATGAGTATTTTACTTAAACAAACGGCGAATATACTGCATTGCCATTAAGAAACAGCAAAATAAAACATTCTGCCGAGAAAATGAAGGTAGTGGCTATAAGTGTCAAAACCGCTGAATCGTGGTTACCAGGCGCCCAGCGGCCCATTGCAACTATATACACCCAAAATCATTTCCTCCTTGAAAATATTACTATTTTACTTAAACAAACGGCGAATATACTGCATTACCATTAAGAAACAGCAAAATAAAACATTCTGCCGCGAAAATGAAGGTAGTGGCTATAAGTGTCAAAAACGCTGTATCGTGTTTACCAGGCGCCCAGCGGCCCATTGCAACTATATAAATCCAAAATCATCTCCTCCTTGAAAATATGACTATTTTACTTAAACAAACGTCGAATATACTGCATTACCATTAAGAAACAGCAAAATAAAGCATTCTGCCGAGACAATTAAGGTAGTGGCTATAAGTGTCAAAACCGCTGAATCGTGGTTAACAGGCGCCCAGCGGCCCATTGCAACTATATACATCCAAAATCATCTCCTCCTTGAAAATATGACTATTTTACTTAAACAAACGGCGAATATACTGCATTACCATTAAGAAACAGAAAATTAAACATTCTGCCGCAAAAATGAATGTAGTGGCTATAAGTGTCAAAACCGCTGAATCGTGTTTACCAGGCGCCCAGCGGCCCATTGCAACTATATACACCCAAAATCATTTCCTCCTTGAAAATATTACTATTTTACTTAAACAAACGGCGAATATACTGCATTACCATTAAGAAACAGCAAAATAAAACATTCTGCCGCGAAAATGAAGGTAGTGGCTATAAGTGTCAAAACCGCTGTATCGTGTTTACCAGGCGCCCAGCGGCCCATTGCAACTATATACATCCAAAATCGTCTCCTTCTTGAAAATATGAATATTTTACTTAAACAAACGGCGAATATACTGCATTACCATTAAGAAACAGCAAAATAAAACATTCTGCCGCGAAAATGAAGGTAGTGGCTATAAGTGTCAAAATCGCTGAATCGTGTTTACCAGGCGCCCAGCGGCCCATTGCAACTATATACATCCAAAATCATCTCCTCCTTGAAAATATGACTATTTTACTTAAACAAACGGCGAATATACTGCATTACCATTAAGAAACAGCAAAATAAAGCATTCTGCCGAGACAATTAAGGTAGTGGCTATAAGTGTCAAAACCGCTGAATCGTGGTTAACAGGTGCCCAGCGGCCCATTGCAACTATATACATCCAAAATCATCTCCTCCTTGAAAATATGAGTATTTTACTTAAACAAACGGCGAATATACTGCATTACCATTAAGAAACAGAAAATAAAACATTCTGCCGCGAAAATGAATGTAGTGGCTATAAGTGTCAAAACCGCTGAATCGTGTTTACCAGGCGCCCAGCGGCCCATTGCAACTATATACATCCAAAATCATCTCCTCATTGCAAATATGACTATTTCACTTAAACAAACGGCGAATATACTGCATTACCATTAAGAAACAGCAAAATAAAGCATTCTGCCGATACAATTAAGGTAGTGGCTATAAGTGTCAAAACCGCTGAATCGTGGTTAACAGGCGCCCAGCGGCCCATTGCAGCTATATACATCCAAAATCATCTCCTCCTTGAAAATATGAGTATTTTACTTAAACAAACGGCGAATATACTGCATTACCATTGAGAAACAGAAAACAAAACAATCTGCCGCGAAAATGAAGGTAGTGGCTATAAGTGTCAAAACCGCTGAATCGTGTTTACCAGGCGCCGAGCGGCCCATTGCAACTATATACATCCAAAATCATCTCCTCCTTGCAAATATGACTATTTCACTTAAACAAACGGCGAATATACTGCATTACCATTAAGAAACAGCAAAATAAAACATTCTGCCGAGACAATTAAGGTAGCAGCTATAAGTGTCAAATCCGCTGAATCGTGGTTACCAGGCGCCCAGCGGCCCATTGCAACTATACACATCCAAAATCATCTCCTCCTTGAAAATATGAGTATTTTACTTAAACAAACGTCGAATATACTGCATTGCCATTAAGAAACAGCAAAATAAAACATTCTGCCGAGAAAATGAAGGTAATGGCTATAAGTGTCAAAACCGCTGAATCGTGGTTACCAGGCGCCCAGCGGCCCATTGCAACTATATACATCCAAAATCATCTCCTTCTTGAAAATATGACAATTTTACTTAAACAAAAGGCGAATATACTGCATTACCATTAAGAAACAGCAAAATAAAACATTCTGCCGCGAAAATGAAGGTAGTGGCTATAAGTGTCAAAACCGCTGAATCGTGTTTACCAGGCGCCCAGCGGCCCATTGCAACTATATAAATCCAAAATCATCTCCTCCTTGAAAATATGACTATTTTACTTAAACAAACGGCGAATATACTGCATTACCATTCTGAAACAGCAAAAGAAAGCATTCTGCCGAGACAATTAAGGTAGTGGCTATAAGTGTCAAAACCGCTGAATCGTGGTTAACAGGCGCCCAGCGACCCATTGCAACTATATACATCCAAAATCATCTCCTTCTTGAAAATATGAGTATTTTACTTAAACAAACGGCGAATATACTTCATTGCCATTATGAAACAGCAAAATAAAACATTCTGCCGAGAAAATGAAGGTAGTGGCTATAAGTGTCAAAACCGCTGAATCGTGGTTACCAGGCGCCCAGCGGCCCATTGCAACTATATACACCCAAAATCAGTTCCTCCTTGAAAATATTACTATTTTACTTAAACAAATGGCGAATATACTGCATTGCCATTAAGAAACAGCAAATTAAAACATTCTGCCGCGAAAATGAAGGTAGTGGCTATAAGTGTCAAAACCGCTGAATCGTGTTTACCAGGCGCCCAGCGGCCCATTGCAACTATATACATCCAAAATCGTCTCCTCCTTGAAAATATGAATATTTTACTTAAACAAACGACGAATATACTGCATTACCATTAAGAAACAGCAAAATAAAACATTCTGCCGCGAAAATGAAGGTAGTGGCTATAAGTGTCAAAACCGCTGAAACGTGTTTACCAGGCGCCCAGCGGCCCATTGCAACTATATACATCCAAAATCATCTCCTCCTTGAAAATATGACTATTTTACTTAAACAAACGGCGAATATACTGCATTACCATTAAGAAACAGCAAAATAAAGCATTCTGCCGAGACAATTAAGGTAGTGGCTATAAGTGTCAAAACCGCTGAATCGTGTTTACCAGGCGCCCAGCGGCCCATTGCAACAATATACATCCAAAATCATCTCCTCATTGCAAATATGACTATTTCACTTAAACAAACGGCGAATATACTGCATTACCATTAAGAAACAGCAAAATAAAACATTCTGCCGAGACAATTAAGGTAGAGGCTATAACTGTCAAATCCGCTGAATCGTGGTTACCAGGCGCCCAGCGGCCCATTGCAACTATATACACCCAAAATCATTTCCTCCTTGAAAATATTACTATTTTACTTAAACAAACGGCGAATATACTGCATTACCATTAAGAAACAGCAAAATAAAACATTCTGCCGCGAAAATGAAGGTAGTGGCTATAAGTGTCAAAACCGCTGTATCGTGTTTACCAGGCGCCCAGCGGCCCATTGCAACTATATACATCCAAAATCGTCTCCTCCTTGAAAATATGAATATTTTACTTAAACAAACGGCGAATATACTGCATTACCATTAAGAAACAGCAAAATAAAACATTCTGCCAACAAAATGAAGGTAGTGGCTATAGGTGTCAAAACCGCTGAATCGAGGTTACCAGGCGCCCAGCGGCCCATTGCAACTATATACATCCAAAATCATCTCTTCCTTGAAAATATGACTATTTTACTTAAACAAACGGCGAATATACTGCATTACCATTAAGAAACAGCAAAATAAAGCATTCTGCCGAGACAATTAAGGTAGTGGCTATAAGTGTCAAAACCGCTGAATCGTGGTTAACAGGCGCCCAGCGGCCCATTGCAACTATATACATCCAAAATCATCTCCTCCTTGAAAATATGAGTATTTTACTTAAACAAACGGCGAATATACTGCATTAACATTAAGAAACAGAAAATAAAACATTCTGCCGCGAAAATGAAGGTAGTGGATATAAGTGTCAAAACCGCTGAATCGTGTTTACCAGGCGCCCAGCGGCCCATTGCAACTATATACATCCAAAATCATCTCCTCCTTGCAAATATGACTATTTTACTTAAACAAACTGCGAATATACTGCATTACCATTAAGAAACAGCAAAATTAAACATTCTGCCGAGACAATTATGGTAGCGGCTATAAGTGTCAAATCCGCTGAATCGTGGTTACCAGGCGCCCAGCGGCCCATTGCAATTATATACATCCATAATCATCTCCTCCTTGAAAATATGACTATTTTACTCAAACAAACGTTGAATATACTGCATTACCATTAAGAAACAGCAAAATAAAACATTCTGCCGAGAAAATTAAGGTAGTGGCTATAAGTGTCAAAACCGCTGAATCGTGGTAACCAGGCGCCCAGCGGCCCATTGCAACTATATACATCCAAAATCATCTCCTCCTTGAAAATATGACTATTTTACTTAAACGAACGGCGAATATACTGCATTACCATTAAGAAACAGAAAAATAAAACATTCTGCCCTGAAAACGAAGGTAGTGGCTATAAGTGTCAAAACCGCAGAATCGTGGTTACCAGGCGCCCAGCGGCCCATTGCAACTATATACATCCAAAATCAACTCCTCCTTGAAAATATGACTATTTTACTTAAACAAACGGCGAATATACTGCATTACCATTAAGAAACAGCAAAATAAAACATTCTGCCGAGAAAATGAAGGTAGTGGCTATAAGTGTCAAAACCGCTGAATCGTGGTTACCAGGCGCCCAGCGGCCCATTGCAACTATATACATCCAAAGTCATCTCCTCCTTGAAAATATGACTATTTTACTTAAACAAAGGGCGAATATACTGCATTACCATTAAAAAACAGCAAACTAAAACATTCTACCGAGAAAATTAAGGTAGTGGCTATAAGTGTCAAAACCGCAGAATCGTGGTTACCAGGCGCCCAGCGGCCCATTGCAACTATATACATCCAAAATCATCTCCTCCTTGAAAATATGACTATTTTACTTAAACAAACGGCGAATATACTGCATTACCATTAAAAAACAGCAAACTAAAACATTCTACCGAGAAAATTAAGGTAGTGGCTATAAGTGTCAAAACTGCAGAATCGTGGTTAACAGGCGCCCAGCGGCCCATTGCAACTATATACATCCAAAATCATCTCCTCCTTGAAAATATGACTATTTTACTTAAACAAACGGCGAATATACTGCATTACCATTAAGAAACAGCAAAATAAAACATTCTGCCAAGAAAATGAAGGTAGTGGCTATAAGTGTCAAAACCGGTGATTCGTGGTACCAGGCGCCCACCGGCCCATTGCAACTATATACATACAAAATTATCACCTCCTTGAAAATATGACTATTTTACTCAAACAAACGGCGAATATACTGCATTACCATTAAGAAACAGCGAAATAAAACATTCTGCCGAGAAAATTATGGTAGTGGCTATAAGTGTCAAAACCACTGAATCGTGGTTAACAGGCGCCCAGCGGCCCATTGCAGCTATATACATCCAAAATCATCTCCTCCTTGAAAATATGAGTATTTTACTTAAACAAACGGCGAATATACTGCATTACCATTACGAAATGGAAAAATAAAACATTCTGCCAAGAAAATGAAGGTAGTGGCTATAAGTGTCAAAACGGCTGAATCGTGGTTACCAGGCGCCCAGCGGCCCATTGCAACTGTATACATCCAAATTCATCTCCTCCTTGAAAATATGACTATTTTACTTAAACAAACGGCGAATATACTGCATTACCATTCAGAAACAGCAAAATAAAACATTCTGCCGAGAAAATTAAGGTAGCGGCTATAAGTGTCAAAACCGCTGAATCGTGGTTACCAGGCGCCCAGCGGACCATTGCAACTATATACATCCAAAATCATCTCCTCCTTGAAAATATGAGTATTTTACTTAAACAAACGGCGAATATACTGCATTACCATTAAGAAACAGCAAAATAAAACATTCTGCCGAGAAAATTAAGGTAGCGGCTATAAGTGTCAAATCCGCTGAATCGTGGTTACCAGGCGCCCAGCGGCCCATTGCAACTATATACATCCAAAATCATCTCCTCTTTGAAAATATGAGTATTTTACTTAAACAAACGGCGAATATACTGCATTGCCATTAAGAAACAGCAAAATAAAACATTCTGCCGAGAAAATGAAGGTAGTGGCTATAAGTGTCAAAACCGCTGAATCGTGGTTACCAGGCGCTCAGCGGCCCATTGCAACTATATACACCCAAAATCATTTCCTCCTTGAAAATATGGCTATTTTACTTAAACAAACGGCGAATATACTGCATTACCATTAAGAAACAGCAAAATAAAACATTCTGCCGCGAAAATGAAGGTAGTGGCTATAAGTGTCAAAACCGCAGTATCGTGTTTACCAGGCGCCCAGCGGCCCATTGCAACTATATACATCCAAAATCGTCTCCTCCTTGAAAATATGAATATTTTACTTAAACAAACGGCGAATATACTGCATTACCATTAAGAAACAGCAAAATAAAACATTCTGCCAACAAAATGAAGGTAGTGGCTATAGGTGTCAAAACTGCTGAATCGTGGTTACCAGGCGCCCTGCGACCCATTGCAACTATATACATTCAAAATCATCTCCTCCTTGAAAATATGACTATTTTACTTAATCAAACGGCGAATATACTGCATTACCATTAAGAAACAGCAAAATAAAGCATTCTGCCGAGACAATTAAGGTAGTGGCTATAAGTGTCAAAACCGCTGAATCGTGGTTTACAGGCGCCCAGCGGCCCATTGCAACTATATACATCCAAAATCATCTCCTCCTTGAAAATATGAGTATTTTACTTAAACAAACGGCGAATATACTGCATTACCATTAAGAAACAGAAAATAAAACATTCTGACGCGAAAATGAAGGTAGTGGCTATAAGTGTCAAAACCGCTGAATCGTGTTTACCAGGCGCCCAGGGGCCCATTGCAACTATATACATCCAAAATCATCTCCTCCTTGCAAATATGACTATTTTACTTAAACAAACGGCGAATATACTGCATTACCATTAAGAAACAGCAAAATAAAACATTCTGCCGAGACAATTATTGTAGCGGCTATAAGTGTCAAATCCGCTTAATCGTGGTTACCAGGCGCCCAGCGGCCCATTGCAACTATATACATCCAAAATCATCTCCTCCTTGAAAATATGACTATTTTACTCAAACAAACGTTGAATATACTGCATTACCATTAAGAAACAGCAAAATAAAACATTCTGCCGAGAAAATGAAGGTAGTGGCTATAAGTGTCAAAACCGCTGAATCGTGGTTACCAGGCGCCCAGCGGCCCATTGCAACTATATACATCCAAAATCATCTCCTCCTTGAAAATATGACTATTTTACTTAAACAAACGGCGAATATACTGCATTACCATTAAAAAGCAGCAAAATAAAACATTCTGCCGAGAAAATTAAGGTAGTGGCTATAAGTGTCAAAACCGCTGAATCGTGTTTACCAGGCGCCCAGGGGACATTGCAACTATATACATCCAAAATCATCTCCTCCTTGAAAATATGACTATTTTACTTAAACAAAGGGCGAATATACTGCATTACCATTAAAAAACAGCAAACTAAAACATTCCACCGAGAAAATTAAGGTAGTGGCTATAAGTGTCAAAACCGCAGAATCGTGGTTACCAGGCGCCCAGCGGCCCATTGCAACTATATACATCCAAAATCATATCCTCCTTGAAAATATGACTATTTTACTTAAACAAACGGCGAATATACTGCATTACCATTAAGAAACAGCAAAATAAAACATTCTGCCAAGAAAATGAAGGTAGTGGCTATAAATGACAAAACCGGTGATTCGTGGTACCAGGCGCCCACCGGCCCATTGCAACTATATACATCCAAAAGCATCACCTCCTTGAAAATATGACTATTTTACTCAAACAAACGGCGAATATACTGCATTACCATTAAGAAACAGCGAAATAAAACATTCTGCCGAGAAAATTATGGTAGTTGCTATAAGTGTCAAAACCTCTGAATCGTGGTTAACAGGCGCCCAGCAGCCCATTGCAGCAATATACATCCAAAATCATCTCCTCCTTGAAAATATGAGTATTTTACTTAAACAAACGGCGAATATACTGCATTACCATTAAGAAACGGAAAAATAAAACATTCTGCCGAGAAAATGAAGGTAGTGGCTATAAGTGTCAAAACGGCTGAATCGTAGTTACCAGGCGCCCAGCGGCCCATTGCAACTATATACATCCAAATTCATCTCCTCCTTGAAAATATGACTATTTTACTTAAACAAACGGCGAATATACTGCATTACCATTCAGAAACAGCAAAATAAAACATTCTGCCGAGAAAATAAAGGTAGCGGCTATAAGTGTCAAAACCGCTGAATCGTGGTTACCAGGCGCCCATCGGACCATTGCAACTATATACACCCAAAATCATCTCCTCCTTGAAAACATGAGTATTTTACTTAAACAAACGGCGAATATACTGCATTACCATTAAGAAACAGAAAAATAAAACATTCTGCCGAGAAAATAAAGGTAGCGGATATAAGTGTCAAAACCGCTGAATCGTGGTTACCAGGCGCCCAGCGGCCCATTGCAACTATATACATCCAAAATCATCTCCGCCTTGAAAATATGACTATTTTACTTAAACAAACGGCGAATATACTGCATTATAATTAAGAAACAGCAAAATAAAACATTCTGCCGAGAAAATGAAAGTAGTGGTATCGGTGTCAAAACCGGTGATTCGTGCACCAGGCGCCCACCAGCCCATTGCAACTATATACGTCCAAAATCATGTCCTCCTTGAAAATATGACTATTTTACTTTAACAAACGGCGAATATACTGCCTTACCATTAAGAAACAGCAAAATAAAACATTCTGCCGAGAGAATGAAGGTAGTGGCTACAAGTGTGAAAACCGGTGATACGTCGTACCAGGCGCCCACCCGCCCATTGCAACTACATACATCCAAAATGATCTCCTCCTTGAAAATATGACTATTTTATTTAATCAAACGGCGAATATACTGCATTACCATTAAGAAACAGCAAAAAAAAGCATTCTGCCGAGACAATTAAGGTAGTGGCTATAAGTGTCAAAACCGCTGAATCGTGGTTAACAGGCGCCCAGCAGCCCATTGCAACTATATACATCCAAAATCATCTCCTCCTTGAAAATATGAGTATTTTACTTAAACAAACGGCGAATATACTGCATTACCTTTGAGAAACAGAAAATAAAACATTCTGCCGCGAAAATGAAGGTAGTGGCTATAAGTGTCAAAACCGCTGAATCGTGTTTAACAGGCGCCCAGCGGCCCATTGCAACTATATACATCCAAAATCATCTCCTCCTTGCAAATATGACTATTTCACTTAAACAAACGGCGAATATACTGCATTGCCATTAAGAAACAGCAAAATAAAACATTCTGCTATGAAAATGAAGGTAGTGGCTATAAGTGTCAAAACCGCAGAATCGTGGTTACCAGGCGCCCAGCGGCCCATTGCAACTATATACATCCAAAATCAACTCCTCCTTGAAAATTTTACTTAAACAAACGGCGAATATACTGCATTACCATTAAGAAACAGCAAAATAAAACATTCTGCTGAGAAAATGAAGGTAGTGGCTATAAGTGTCAAAACCGCTGAATCGTGGTTACCAGGCGCCCAGCGGCCCATTGCAACTATATACATCCAAAATCATCTCCTCCTTGAAAATATGACTATTTTACTTAAACAAACGGCGAATATACTGCATTACCATTAAGAAACAGCAAAATAAAACATTCTGCCGAGAAAATGAAGGTAGTGGCTATAAGTGTCAAAACCGCTGAATATTGGTTACCAGGCGACCAGCAGCCCATTGCAACTATATACATCCAAAATCATCTCCTCCTTGAAAATATGACTATTTTACTTAAACAAACGGCGAATATACTGCATTACCAATAAGAAACAGCAAAATAAATCATTCTGCCGAGAAATTGAAGGTAGTGGCTATCGGTGTCAAAACCGGTGATTCGTGCACCATACGCCCACCGGCCCATTGCAACTATATACATCCACAATCATCTCCTCCTTGAAAATATGACTGTTTTACTGAAACAAACGGCCAATATACTGCATTACCATAAATAAACAGCAAAATAAAACATTCTGCCGAGAAATTGAAGGTAGTGGCTATCGGTGTCAAAACCGGTGATTCGGGGACCAGACGCCCATCGGCCCATTGCAATTATATACGTCCAAAATCATCTCCTCCTTGAAAATATGACTATTTCACTTAAACAAACGGCGAATATACTGCATTACCATTAAGAAACAGCAAAATAAAACATTCTGCCGAGAAAATGAAGGTAGGGGCTATAAGTGTCAAAACCGCTGAATCGTGGTTACCATGCGCCCAGCGGCCCATTGCAACTATATACATCCAAAATCATCTCCTCCTTGAAAATATGACTATTTTACTTAAACAAAGGGCGAATATACTGCATTACCATTAAAAAACAGCAAACTAAAACATTCTACCGAGAAAATTAAGGTAGTGGCTATAAGTGTCAAAACCGCAGAATCGTGGTTACCAGGCGCCCAGCAGCCCATTGCAACTATATACATCCAAAATCATCTCCTCCTTGAAAATATGACTATTTTACTTAAACAAACGGCGAATATACTGCATTACCATTAAGAAACAGCAAAATAAAACATTCTGCCAAGAAAATGAAGGTAGTGGCTATAAGTGTCAAAACCGGTGATTCGTGGTACCAGGCGCCCACCGGCCCATTGCAACTATATACATACAAAATCATCACCTCCTTGAAAATATGATTATTTTACTCAAACAAACGGCGAATATACTGCATTACCATTAAGAAACAGCGAAATAAAAAATTCTGCCGAGAAAATTATGGTAGTGGCTATAAGTGTCAAAACCGCTGAATCGTGGTTAACAGGCGCCCAGCGGCCCATTGCAGCTATATACATCCAAAATCATCTCCTCCTTGAAAATATGAGTATTTTACTTAAACAAACGGCGAATATACTGCATTACCATTAAGAAACGGAAAAATAAAACATTCTGCCAAGAAAATGAAGGTAGTGGCTATAAGTGTCAAAACCGCTGAATCGTGGTTACCAGGCGCCCAGCGGCCCATTGCAACTATATACATCCAAATTCATCTCCTCCTTGAAAATATGACTATTTTATTTAAACAAACGGCGAATATACTGCATTACCATTCAGAAACAGCAAAATAAAACATTCTGCCGAGAAAATTAAGGTAACGGCTATAAGTGTCAAAACCGCTGAATCGTGGTTACCAGGCGCCCAGCGGACCATTGCAACTATATACATCCAAAATCATCTCCTCCTTGAAAATATGAGTATTTTACTTAAACAAACGGCGAATATACTGCATTACCATTAAGAAACAGCAAAATAAAACATTCTGCCGAGAAAATTAAGGTAGCGGCTATAAGTGTCAAATCCGCTGAATCGTGGTTACCAGGCGCCCAGCGGCCCATTGCAACTATATACATCCAAAATCATCTCCTCTTTGAAAATATGAGTATTTTACTTAATCAAACGGCGAATATACTGCATTGCCATTAAGAAACAGCAAAATAAAACATTCTGCCGAGAAAATGAAGGTAGTGGCTATAAGTGTCAAAACCGCTGAATCGTGGTTACCAGGCGCCCAGCGGCCCATTGCAACCATATACACCCAAAATCATTTCCTCCTTGAAAATATGGCTATTTTACTTAAACAAACGGCGAATATACTGCATTACCATTAAGAAACATCAAAATAAAACATTCTGCCGCGAAAATGAAGGTAGTGGCTATAAGTGTCAAAACCGCAGTATCGTGTTTACCAGGCGCCCAGCGGCCCATTGCAACTATATACATCCAAAATCGTCTCCTCCTTGAAAATATGAATATTTTACTTAAACAAACGGCGAATATACTGCATTACCATTATGAAACAGCAAAATAAAACATTCTGCCAACAAAATGGAGGTAGTGGCTATAGGTGTCAAAACTGCTGAATCGTGGTTACCAGGCGCCCAGCGGCCCATTGCAACTATATACTTTCAAAATCATCTCCTCCTTGAAAATATGACTATTTTACTTAAACAAACGGCGAATATACTGCATTACCATTAAGAAACAGCAAAATAAAGCATTCTGCCGAGACAATTAAGGTAGTGGCTATAAGTGTCAAAACCGCTGAATCGTGGTTAACAGGCGCCCAGCGGCCCATTGCAACTATATACATCCAAAATCATCTCCTCCTTGAAAATATGAGTATTTTACTTAATCAAACGGCGAATATACTGCATTACCATTAAGAAACAGAAAATAAAACATTCTGCCGCGAAAATGAAGGTAGTGGCTATAAGTGTCAAAACCGCTGAATCGTGTTTACCAGGCGCCCAGGGGCCCATTGCAACTATATACATCCAAAATCATCTCCTCCTTGCAAATATGACTATTTTACTTAAACAAACAGCGAATATACTGCATTACCATTAATAAACAGAAAAATAAAACATTCTGCCGTGAAAACGAAGGTAGTGGCTATAAGTGTCAAAACCGCAGAATCGTGGATACCAGGCGCCCAGCGCCCATTGCAACTATATACATCCACAATCAACTCCTCCTTGAAAATATGACTATTTTACTTAAACAAACGGCGAATATACTGCATTACCATTAAGAAACAGCAAAATAAAACATTCTGCCGAGAAAATGAAGGTAGTGGCTATAAGTGTCAAAACCGCTGAATCGTGGTTACCAGGCGCCCTGCGGCCCATTGCAACTATATACATCCAAAATCATCTCCTCCTTGAAAATATGACTATTTTACTTAAACAAACGGCGAATATACTGCATTACCATTAAGAAGCAGCAAAATAAAACATTCTGCCGAGAAAATTAAGGTAGTGGCTATAAGTGTCAAAACCGCTGAATCGTGTTTACCAGGCGCCCAGGGGACATTGCAACTATATACATCCAAAATCATCTCCTCCTTGAAAATATGACTATTTTACTTAAACAAAGGGCGAATATACTGCATTACCATTAAAAAACAGCAAACTAAAACATTCCACCGAGAAAATTAAGGTAGTGGCTATAAGTGTCAAAACCGCAGAATCGTGGTTACCAGGCGCCCAGCGCCCATTGCAACTATATACATCCACAATCAACTCCTCCTTGAAAATATGACTATTTTACTTAAACAAACGGCGAATATACTGCATTACCATTAAGAAACAGCAAAATAAAACATTCTGCCGAGAAAATGAAGGTAGTGGCTATAAGTGTCAAAACCGCTGAATCGTGGTTACCAGGCGCCCAGCGGCCCATTGCAACTATATACATCCAAAATCATCTCCTCCTTGAAAATATGACTATTTTACTTAAACAAACGGCGAATATACTGCATTACCATTAAGAAGCAGCAAAATAAAACATTCTGCCGAGAAAATTAAGGTAGTGGCTATAAGTGTCAAAACCGCTGAATCGTGTTTACCAGGCGCCCAGGGGACATTGCAACTATATACATCCAAAATCATCTCCTCCTTGAAAATATGACTATTTTACTTAAACAAAGGGCGAATATACTGCATTACCATTAAAAAACAGCAAACTAAAACATTCCACCGAGAAAATTAAGGTAGTGGCTATAAGTGTCAAAACCGCAGAATCGTGGTTACCAGGCGCCCAGCGGCCCATTGCAACTATATACATCCATAATCATATCCTCCTTGAAAATATGACAATTTTACTTGAACAAACGGCGAATATACTGCATTACCATTAAGAAACAGCAAAATAAAACATTCTGCCAAGAAAATGAAGGTAGTGGCTATAAATGTCAAAACCGGTGATTCGTGGTACCAGGCGCCCACCGGCCCATTGCAACTATATACATCCAAAATCATCACCTCCTTGAAAATATGACTATTTTACTCAAACAAACGGCGAATATACTGCATTACCATTAAGAAACAGCGAAATAAAACATTCTGCCGAGAAAATTATGGTAGTGGCTATAAGTGTCAAAACCTCTGAATCGTGGTAACAGGCGCCCAGCGGCCCATTGCAACTATATACATCCAAATTCATCTCCTCCTTGAAAATATGACTATTTTACTTAAACAAACGGCGAATATACTGCATTACCATTCAGAAACAGAAAAATAAAACATTCTGCCGAGAAAATAAAAGTAGCGGATATAAGTGTCAAAACCGCTGAATCGTGGTTACCAGGCGCCCAGCGGCCCATTGCAACTATATACATCCAAAGTCATCTCCGCCTTGAAAATATGACTATTTTACTTAAACAAACGGCGAATATACTGCATTATAATTAAGACACAGCAAAATAAAACATTCTGCCGAGAAAATGAAAGTAGTGGTATCGGTGTCAAAACCGGTGATTCGTGCACCAGACGCCCACCAGCCCATTGCAACTATATACGTCCAAAATCATGTCCTCCTTGAAAATATGACTATTTTACTTTAACAAACGGCGAATATACTGCCTTACCATTAAGAAACAGCAAAATAAAACATTCTGCCGAGAGAATGAAGGTAGTGGCTACAAGTGTGAAAACCGGTGATACGTCGTACCAGGCGCCCACCCGCCCATTGCAACTACATACATCCAAAATGATCTCCTCCTTGAAAATATGACTATTTTACTAAAACAAACGGCGAATATACTGCATTACCATTAAGAAACAGCAAAAAAAAGCATTCTGCCGAGACAATTAAGGTAGTGGCTATAAGTGTCAAAACCGCTGAATCGTTGTTACCAGGCGCCCAGCGGCCCATTGCAACTATATACATCCAAAATCATCTCCTCCTTGAAAACAGGACTGTTTTACTTAAACAAACGGCGAATATACTGCATTACCTTTGAGAAACAGAAAATAAAACATTCTGCCGCGAAAATGAAGGTAGTGGCTATAAGTGTCAAAACCGCTGAATCGTGTTTAACAGGCGCCCAGCGGCCCATTGCAACTATATACATCCAAAATCATCTCCTCCTTGCAAATATGACTATTTCACTTAAACAAACGGCGAATATACTGCATTGCCATTAAGAAACAGCAAAATAAAACATTCTGCCGAGAAAATGAAGGTAGTGGCTATAAGTGTCAAAACTGCAGAATCGTGGTTACCAGGCGCCCAGCGGCCCATTGCAACTATATACATCCAAAATCAACTCCTCCTTGAAAATTTTACTTAAACAACCGGCGAATATACTGCTTTACCATTAAGAAACAGCAAAATAAAACATTCTGCCGAGAAAATGAAGGTAGTGGCTATAAGTGTCAAAACCGCTGAATCGTGGTTACCAGGCGCCCAGCGGCCCATTGCAACTATATACATCCAAAATCAGCTCCTCCTTGAAAATATGACTATTTTACTTAAACAAACGGCGAATATACTGCATTACCATTAAGATACAGCAAAATAAAACATTCTGCCGAGAAAATGAAGGTAGTGGCTATAAGTGTCAATACCGCTGAATATTGGTTACCAGGCGACCAGCGGCCCATTGCAACTATATACATCCAAAATCATCTCCTCCTTGAAAATATGACTATTTTACTTAAACAAACGGCGAATATACTGCATTACCAATAAGAAACAGCAAAATAAATCATTCTGCCGAGAAATTGAAGGTAGTGGCTATCGGTGTCAAAACCGGTGATTCGTGCACCAGACGCCCACCGGCCCATTGCAACTATATACATCCACAATCATCTCCTCCTTGAAAATATGACTGTTTTACTGAAGCAAACGGCCAATATACTGCATTACCATAAATAAACAGCAAAATAAAACATTCTGCCGAGAAATTGAAGGTAGTGGCTATCGGTGTCAAAACCGGTGATTCGTGCACCAGACGCCCATCGGCCCATTGCAACTATATACGTCCAAAATCATCTCCTCCTTGAAAATATGACTATTTCACTTAAACAAACGGCGAATATACTGCATTACCATTAAGAAACAGCAAAATAAAACATACTGCCGAGAAAATGAAGGTAGGGGCTATAAGTGTCAAAACCGCTGAATCGTGGTTACCAGGCGCCCAGCGGCCCATTGCAACTATATACATGCACAATCATCTCCTCCTTGAAAATATGACTGTTTTACTTAAACAAACGGCGAATATACTGCATTACCATTAAGAAACAGCAAAATAAAACATTCTGCGAGAAATTGAAGGTAGTTGCTATCTGTGTCAAAACCGGTGATTCGTGCACCAGACGCCCACCGGCCCATTGCAACAATATACATCCAAAATCATCTCCTCCTTGAAAATATGACTATTTTACTTAAGCAAACGGCGAATATACTGCATTACCATTAAGATACAGCAAAATAAAACATTCTGCCGAGAAAATGAAGGTAGTGGCTATCGGTGTCAAAACTGTGATTCGTGCACCAGACGCCCAGCGGCCCATTGCAACTATATACATCCACAATCATCTCCTCCTTGAAAATGTGACTGTTTTACTGAAACAAACAGCCAATATATTGCATTACCATTCAGAAACAGCAAAATAAAACATTCTGCCGAGAAAATGAAGGTAGTGGCTATAAGTGTCAAAACCGCTGAATCGTGGTTACCAGGCGCCCAGCGGCCCATTGCAACTATATACATCCAAAATCATCTCCTCCTTGAAAATATGACTGTTTTACTTAAACAAACGGCGAATATACTGCATTACCATTAAGAAACAGCAAAATAAAACATTCTGCCGAGAAAATGAAGGTAGTGGCTATCGGTGTCAAAACCGGTGATTCGTTCACCAGACGCCCAGCGGCCCATTGCAACTATATACATCCAAAATCATCTCCTCCTTGAAAATATGACTATTTTACTTAAACAAACGGCGAATATACTGCATTACCAATAAGAAACAGCAAAATAAAACATTATGCTGAGAAATTGAAGGTAGTGGCTATCGGTGTCAAAACCGGTGATTCGTGCACCAGACGCCCACTGGCCCATTGCAACTATATACATCCACAATCATCTCCTCTTTGAAAATATGACTGTTTTACTTAAACAAACGGCCAATATACTGCATTACCATAAATAAACAGCAAAATAAAACATTCTGCCGAGAAATTGAAGGGAGTGGCTATCGGTGTCAAAATCGGTGATTCGTGCACCAGACACCCAGCGGCCCATTGCAACTATATACGTCCAAAATCATCTCCTCCTTGAAAATATGACTATTTCACTTAAACAAACGGCGAATATACTGCATTACCATTAAGAAACAGCAAAATAAAACATTCTGCCGAGAAAATGAAGGTAGTGGCTATAAGTGTCAAAACCGCTGTATCGTGGTTATCAGGCGCCCAGCGGCCCATTGCAACTATATACATCCAAAACCATCTCCTCCTTGAAAATATGACTATTTTACTTAAACAAACGGCGAATATACTGCATTACCATATACAAATAGCAAAATAAAACATTCTGCCGAGAAAATGAAGGTAGTGGCTATAGGTCTCAAAACCGGTGATTCGTGCACCAGACGCCCACTGGCCCATTGTAACTATATACATCCACAATCATCTCCTCCTTGAAAATATGACTGTTTTACTGAAACAAACGGCCAATATACTGCATTACCATAAATAAACAGCAAAATAAAACATTCTGCCGAGAAATTGAAGGTAGTGGCTATCGGTGTCAAAATCGGTGATTCGTGCACCAGACACCCAGCGGCCCATTGCAACTATATACGTCCAAAATCATCTCCTCCTTGAAAATATGACTGTTTTACTTAAACAAACGGCGAATATACTGCATTACCATTAAGAAACAGCAAAATAAAACATTCTGCCGAGAAAATGAAGGTAGGGGCTATAAGTGTCAAAACCGCTGAATCGTGGTTACCAGGCGCCCCAGCGGCCCATTGCAACTATATACATGCACAATCATCTCCTCCTTGAAAATATGACTGTTTTACTTAAACAAACGGCGAATATACTGCATTACCATTAAGAGACAGCAAAATAAAACATTCTGCCCAGAAAATGAAGGTAGTGGCTATAAGTGTCAAAACCGCTGAATCGTGGTTACCAGGCGCCCGGAGGCCCATTGCAACAATATACATCCAAAATCATCTCCTCCTTGAAAATATGACTAATTTACTTACCAAACGGCGAATATACTGCATTACCATTAAGAAACAGCAAAATAAAACATTCTGCCGAGAAAATGAAGGTAGGGGCTATAAGTGTCAAAACCGCTGAATCGTTGTTACCAGGCGCCCAGCGGCCCATTGCAACTATATACATGCACAATCATCTCCTCCTTGAAAATATGACTGTTTTACTTAAACAAACGGCGAATATACTGCAGTACCATTAAGAGACAGCAAAATAAAACATTCTGCCCAGAAAATGAAGGTAGTGGCTATAAGTGTCAAAACCGCTGAATCGTGGTTACCAGGCGCCCAGCGGCCCATTGCAAATATATACATCCAAAATCATCTCCTCCTTGAAAATATGACTGTTTTACTTAAACAAACGGCGAATATACTGCATTACCATTAAGAAACAGCAAAATAAAACATTCTTCCGAGAAAATGAAGGTAGTGACTATCGGTGTCAAAACCGGTGATTCGTGCACCAGACGCCCAGCGGCCCATTGCAACTATATACATCCAAAATCATCTCCTCCTTGAAAATATGACTATTTCACTTAAACAAACGGCGAATATACTGCATTGCCATTAAGAATCAGCAAAATAAAACATTCTGCCGAGAAAATGAAGGTAGGGGCTATAAGTGTCAAAACCGCTGAATCGTTGTTACCAGGCGCCCAGCGGCCCATTGCAATCATATACATGCACAATCATCTCCTCCTTGAAAATATGACTGTTTTACTTAAACAACCTGGGAATATACTGCATTACCATTAAGAGACAGCAAAATAAAACATTCTGCCCAGAAAATGAAGGTAGTGGCTATAAGTGTCAAAACCGCTGAATCGTGGTTACCAGGCGCCCACCGGCCCATTGCAAATGTATACATCCAAAACCATCTCCTCCTTGAAAATATGACTATTTTACTTAACCAAACGGCGAATATACTGCATTACCATTAAGAAACAGCAAAATAAAACATTCTGCCGAGAAAATGAAGGTAGTGGCTATAAGTGTCAAAAACCGCTGAATCGTTGTTACCAGGCGCCCAGCGGCCCATTGCAACTATATACATCCAAAATCATCTCCTCCTTGAAAACATGACTGTTTTACTTAAACAAACGGCGAATATACTGCATTACCATTAAGAAACAGCAAAATAAAACATTCTGCCGAGAAAATGAAGGTAGTGGCCATCGTTGTCAAAACCGGTGATTCGTGCACCAGACGCCCAGCAGCCCATTGCAACTATACACATCCAAGATCATCTTCTCCTTGAAAATATGACTATTTTACTTAAACAAACGGCGAATATACTGCATTACCATTAAGAAACAGCAAAATAAAACATTCTGCCGAGAAAATGAAGGTAGTGGCTATAAGTGTCAAAACCGCTGAATCGTGGTTACCAGGCGCCCAGCGGCCCATTGCAACAACATACATCCAAAATCATCTCCTCCTTGAAAATATGACTAATTTACTTAAACAAACGGCGAATATACTGCATTACCATTCAGAAACAGCAAAATAAAACATTCTGCCGAGAAAATGAAGGTAGTGGCTATAAGTGTCAAAACTGGTGATTCGTGGTATCAGGCGCCCACCGGCCCATTGCAACTACATCCAAAATCATCTCCTCCTTGAAAATATGACTATTTTACTTATACAAACGGGGAATATACTGCATTACCATTCAGAAACAGCAAAATAAAACATTCTGCCTAGAAAATGAAGGTAGTGGCTATAAGTGTCAAAACCGCTCAATTGCGGTTACCAGGCGCCCAGCGGCCCATTGCTACTATATACATCCAAAATCATCTCCTCCTTCTAAATATGACAATTTTACTTAAACAAACGGCGAATATACTGCTTTACCATTAAGAAACAGCAAAATAAAACATTCTGCCGAGAAAATGAAGATAGTGGCTATAAGTGTCAAAACCGCTGAATCGTGGTTACCAGGCGCCCAGCGGCCTATTGCAAATGTATTCATCCAAAATCACCTCCTCCTTGAAAATATGACTATTTTACTTAAACAAACGGCGAATATACTGCTTTACCATTTGGAAACAGCAAAATAAAACATTCTGCCGAGAAAATGAAGATAGTGGCTATAAGTGTCAAAACCGCTGAATTGTGGTTACCAGGCGCCCAGCGGCCTATTGCAAATGTATACATCCAAAATCATCTCCTCCTTGAAAATATGACTATTTTACTTAAACAAACGGCGAATATACTGAATTACCATTAAGAAACATCAAAATATAACATTCTGCCAAGAAATTGAAGGTAGTGGCTATCGGTGTCAAAACCGGTGATTCGTGCACCAGGCCGCTGTCGCTGTTTGTTTAAGTAAAATAGTCATATTTTCAAGGAGTTGATTATTGTGGATGTATATAGTTGCAATGGGCCGCTGGTCGCCTGGTAACCACGATTCAGCGGTTTCGACACTTATAGCCACTGCCTTCATTTTCTCGGCAGAATGTTTTATTTTGCTGTTTCTTAATGGTAATGCCGTCACGAATCACCGGTTTTGACACCGAAATAGTCATATTTTCAAGGAGGAGATGATTGTGGATGTATATAGTTGCAATGGGCCGCTGGGCGTCTGGTGCACGAATCACAGTTTTGACACCGATAGCCACCACCTTCATTTTCTCGGCAGAATGTTTTATTTTGCTGTTTCTTAATGGTAATGCAGTTTATTCGCCGTTTGTTTAAGTAAAACAGTCATATTTTCAAGGAGGAGATGATTGTGGATATATATAGTTCAAATGGGCCGCTGGACGCCTGGTAACCACGATTCAGCGGTTTCGACACTTATAGCCACTGCCTTTATTTTCTCGGGGAGAATGTTTTATTTTGCTGTTTCTTAATGGTAATGCAGTATATTCGCCGTTTGTTTAAGTAAAATAGTCATATTTTCAAGGAGGTGATGATTGTGGGTGTATATAGTTGCAATGGGCCGCTGGGCGTCTGGTAACCACGATTCAGCGGTTTTGACACTTATAGCCACTACCTTCATTTTCTCGGCAGAATGTTTTATTTTGCTGTTTTTTAATGGTAATTCAGTATATTCGCCGTTTGTTTAAATAAAATAGTCATATTTTCAAGGAGGATATGAATTTGGATGTATATAGTTGCAATGGTTGAATTGTGGTTACCAGGCGCCCAGCGGCCCATTGCTACTATATACATCCAAAATCATCTCCTCCTTGAAAATATGACTATTTTAATTATACAAACGGCGAATATACTGCATTACCATTAAGAAATAGCAAAATAAAACATTCTGCCGAGAAAATGAAGATAGTGGCTATAAGTTTCAAAACCGCTGAATCGTGGTTACCAGGCGCCCAGCGGCCTATTGCAAATGTATACATCCAAAATCACCTCCTCCTTGAAAATACGACTGTTTTACTTAAACAAACGGCGAATATACTGCATTACCATTAATAAACAGCAAAATAAAACATTTTGCCGAGAAATTGAAGGTAGTGGCTATCGGTGTCAAAACCGGTGATTCGTGCACCAGACGCCCAGCGGCCCATTGCAACTATATACATCCAAAATCATCTCCTCCTTGAAAATATGACTATTTCACTTAAACAAACGGCGAATATACTGCATTACCATTAAGAAACAGCAAAATAAAACATTCTGCCGAGAAAATGAAGGTAGTGGCTATAAGTGTCAAAACCGGTGATTCGTGGTATCAGGCGCCCACCGGCCCATTGCAACTACATCCAAAATCATCTCCTCCTTGAAAATATGACTATTTTACTTAAACAAACGGGGGAATATACTGCATTACCATTCAGAAACAGCAAAATAAAACATTCTGCCTAGAAAATGAAGGTAGTGGCTATAAGCTTCAAAACCGCTGAATTGCGGTTACCAGTCGCCCAGCGGCCCATTGCTACTATATACATCCAAAATCATCTCCTCCTTGAAAATAAGACTATTTTACTTAAACAAACGGCGAATATACTGCTTTACCATTAAGAAAACAGCAAAATAAAACATTCTGCCGAGAAAATGAAGATAGTCGCTATAAGTGTCAAAACCGCTGAATCGTGGTTACCAGGCGCCCAGCAGCCTATTGCAAATGTATACATCCAAAATCACTTCCTCCTTGAAAATACGACTATTTTACTTAAACAAACGGCGAATATACTGCATTACCATTAATAAACAGCAAAATAAAACATTCTGCCGAGAAATTGAAGGTTGTGGCTATGGGTGTCAAAACCGGTGATTCGTGCACCAGACGCCCAGCGGCCCATTGCAACTATATACATCCAAAACCATCTCCTCCTTGAAAATATGACTATTTCACTTAAACAAACGGCGAATATACTGCATTACCATTAAGAAACAGCAAAATAAAACATTCTGCCGAGAAAATGAAGGTAGGGGCTATAAGTGTCAAAAACCGGTGATTCGTGGTATCAGGCGCCCACCGGCCCATTGCAACTACATCCAAAATCATCTCCTCCTTGAAAATATGACTATTTTACTTAAACAATCGGGGAATATACTGCATTACCATTCAGAAACAGCAAAATAAAACATTCTGCCTAGAAAATGAAGGTAGTGGCTATAAGTGTCAAAACCGCTGAATTGCGGTTACCAGGCGCCCAGCGGCCCATTGCTACTATATACATCCAAAATCATCTCCTCCTTGAAAATATGACTATTTTTACTTAAACAAACGGCGAATATACTGCTTTACCATTAAGAAACAGCAAAATAAAACATTCTGCCGAGAAAATGAAGATAGTGGCTATAAGTGTCAAAACCGCTGAATCGTGGGTTACCAGGCGCCCACCGGCCTATTGCAAATGTATACATCCAAAATCACCTCCGCCTTAAAAATATGACTATTTTACTTAAACAAACGGCGAATATACTGCAATACCAGTAAGAAACAGCAAAATAAAACGTTCTGCCGAGAAAATGAAGGTAGTGGCTATAAGTGTGAAAACCGCTGAATCGTGGTTACCAGGCGCCCAGCGGCCCATTGCAACTATATACATCCACAATCATCTCCTCCTTGAAAATATGACTGTTTTACTTAAACAAACGGCGAATATACTGCATTACCATTAAGAAAGAGCAAAATAAAACATTGTGCCGAGAAAATGAAGGTAGTGGCTATCTGTGTCAAAACCGGTGATTCGTGCACCAGACGCCCAGCGGCCCATTGCAACTATATACATCCAAAATCATCTCCTCCTTGAAAATATGACTATTTTACTTAAACAAACGGCGAATATACTGCATTACCATTGAGAAACTGCAAAATAAAACATTCTGCCGAGAAATTGAAGGTAGTGGCTATCGGTGTCAAAACCGGTGATTCGTGCACCAGACGCCCACCGGCCCATTCCAACTATATACATCCAAAATCATCTCCTCCTTGAAAATATGACTATTTTACTTAACAAAAGGCGATTATACTGCATTACCATTAAGAAACAGCAAAATAAAAACATTCTGCCGAGAAAATGAAGGTAGTGGCTATAAGTGTCAAAACCGCTGAAATGTGGTTACCAGGTGCCCAGCGGCCAATTGCAACTATATACATGCACAATCATCTCCTCCTTGAAAATATGACTGTTTTACTTAAACAAACGGCGAATATACTGCATTACCATTCAGAAACAGCAAAATAAAACATTCTGCCGAGAAATTGAAGGTAGTTGCTATCGGTGTCAAAACCGGTGATTCGTGCACCAGACGCCCACCGGCCCATTGCAACTATATGCATCCAAAATCATCTCCTCCTTGAAAATATGACTATTTTACTTAAACAAACGGCGAATATACTGCATTACCATTAAGAAACAGCAAAATAAAACATTCTGCCGAGAAAATGAAGGTAGTGGCTATCGGTGTCAAAACTGTGATTCGTGCACCAGACGCCCCGCGGCCCATTGCAACTATATACATCCACAATCATCTCCTCCTTGAAAATGTGACTGTTTTACTGAAACAAACGGCCAATATACTGCATTACCATTAAGAAACCGCAAAATAAAACATTCTGCCGAGAAAATGAAGGTAGTGGCTATAAGTGTCAAAACCGCTGTATTGTGGTTACCAGGCGAAACGGCCCATTGCAACCATATACATCCAAATTCATCTCCTCCTGGAAAATATGACTAATTTACTTAAACAAACGGAGAATATACTGCATTACCGTTCAGAAACAGCAAAATAAAACATTCTGCCGAGAAAATGAAGGTAGTGGCTATATGTGTCAAAACCGCTGAATCGTGGTTACCAGGCGCCCAGCGGCCCATTGCAACTATATACATCCAAAATCATCTCCTCCTTGAAAATATGACTGTTTTACTTCAACAAACGGCGAATATACTGCATTACCATTAAGAAAACAGCAAAATAAAACATTCTGCCGAGAAAATGAAGATAGTCGCTATAAGTGTCAAAACCGCTGAATCGTGGTTACCAGGCGCCCAGCAGCCTATTGCAAATGTATACATCCAAAATCACTTCCTCCTTGAAAATACGACTATTTTACTTAAACAAACGGCGAATATACTGCATTACCATTAATAAACAGCAAAATAAAACATTCTGCCGAGAAATTGAAGGTTGTGGCTATGGGTGTCAAAACCGGTGATTCGTGCACCAGACGCCCAGCGGCCCATTGCAACTATATACATCCAAAACCATCTCCTCCTTGAAAATATGACTATTTCACTTAAACAAACGGCGAATATACTGCATTACCATTAAGAAACAGCAAAATAAAACATTCTGCCGAGAAAATGAAGGTAGGGGCTATAAGTGTCAAAACCGGTGATTCGTGGTATCAGGCGCCCACCGGCCCATTGCAACTACATCCAAAATCATCTCCTCCTTGAAAATATGACTATTTTACTTAAACAATCGGGGAATATACTGCATTACCATTCAGAAACAGCAAAATAAAACATTCTGCCTAGAAAATGAAGGTAGTGGCTATAAGTGTCAAAACCGCTGAATTGCGGTTACCAGGCGCCCAGCGGCCCATTGCTACTATATACATCCAAAATCATCTCCTCCTTGAAAATATGACTATTTTACTTAAACAAACGGCGAATATACTGCTTTACCATTAAGAAACAGCAAAATAAAACATTCTGCCGAGAAAATGAAGATAGTGGCTATAAGTGTCAAAACCGCTGAATCGTGGTTACCAGGCGCCCACCGGCCTATTGCAAATGTATACATCCAAAATCACCTCCGCCTTAAAAATATGACTATTTTACTTAAACAAACGGCGAATATACTGCAATACCAGTAAGAAACAGCAAAATAAAACGTTCTGCCGAGAAAATGAAGGTAGTGGCTATAAGTGTGAAAACCGCTGAATCGTGGTTACCAGGCGCCCAGCGGCCCATTGCAACTATATACATCCACAATCATCTCCTCCTTGAAAATATGACTGTTTTACTTAAACAAACGGCGAATATACTGCATTACCATTAAGAAAGAGCAAAATAAAACATTGTGCCGAGAAAATGAAGGTAGTGGCTATCTGTGTCAAAACCGGTGATTCGTGCACCAGACGCCCAGCGGCCCATTGCAACTATATACATCCAAAATCATCTCCTCCTTGAAAATATGACTATTTTACTTAAACAAACGGCGAATATACTGCATTACCATTGAGAAACTGCAAAATAAAACATTCTGCCGAGAAATTGAAGGTAGTGGCTATCGGTGTCAAAACCGGTGATTCGTGCACCAGACGCCCACCGGCCCATTCCAACTATATACATCCAAAATCATCTCCTCCTTGAAAATATGACTATTTTACTTAACAAAAGGCGATTATACTGCATTACCATTAAGAAACAGCAAAATAAAACATTCTGCCGAGAAAATGAAGGTAGTGGCTATAAGTGTCAAAACCGCTGAAATGTGGTTACCAGGTGCCCAGCGGCCAATTGCAACTATATACATGCACAATCATCTCCTCCTTTGAAAATATGACTGTTTTACTTAAACAAACGGCGAATATACTGCATTACCATTCAGAAACAGCAAAATAAAACATTCTGCCGAGAAATTGAAGGTAGTTGCTATCGGTGTCAAAACCGGTGATTCGTGCACCAGACGCCCACCGGCCCATTGCAACTATATGCATCCAAAATCATCTCCTCCTTGAAAATATGACTATTTTACTTAAACAAACGGCGAATATACTGCATTACCATTAAGAAACAGCAAAATAAAACATTCTGCCGAGAAAATGAAGGTAGTGGCTATCGGTGTCAAAACTGTGATTCGTGCACCAGACGCCCCGCGGCCCATTGCAACTATATACATCCACAATCATCTCCTCCTTGAAAATGTGACTGTTTTACTGAAACAAACGGCCAATATACTGCATTACCATTAAGAAACCGCAAAATAAAACATTCTGCCGAGAAAATGAAGGTAGTGGCTATAAGTGTCAAAACCGCTGTATTGTGGTTACCAGGCGAACGGCCCATTGCAACCATATACATCCAAATTCATCTCCTCCTGGAAAATATGACTAATTTACTTAAACAAACGGAGAATATACTGCATTACCGTTCAGAAACAGCAAAATAAAACATTCTGCCGAGAAAATGAAGGTAGTGGCTATATGTGTCAAAACCGCTGAATCGTGGTTACCAGGCGCCCAGCGGCCCATTGCAACTATATACATCCAAAATCATCTCCTCCTTGAAAATATGACTGTTTTACTTCAACAAACGGCGAATATACTGCATTACCATTAAGAAACAGCAAAATAAAACATTCTGCCGAGAAAATGAAGGTAGTGGCTATCGGTGTCAAAACCGGTGATTCGTGCACCAGACGCCCAGCTTCCCATTGCAACTATATACATCCAAAATCATCTCCTCCTTGATTATATCACTATTTTACTTAAACAAACGGCGAATATACTGCATTACCATTAAGAAACTGCAAAATAAAACATTCTGCCGAGAAATTGAAAGTAGTGGCTATCGGTGTCAAAACCGGTGATTCGTGCACCAGACGCCCACCGGCCCATTGCAACTATATACATCCAAAATCATCTCCTCCTTGAAAATATGACTGTTTTACTGAAACAAACGGCCAATATACTGCATTACCATTCAGAAACAGTAAAATAAAACATTCTGCCGAGAAAATGAAGGTAGTAGCTATAAGTGTCAAAACCGCTGAATCGTGTTTACCAGGCGCCCAGCGGCCCATTGCAACTATATACATCCACAATCATCTCCTCCTTGAAAATGTGACTGTTTTACTGAAACAAACGGCCAATATACTGCATTACCATTAAGAAATCGCAAAATAAAACATTCTGCCGAGAAAATGAAGGTAGTGGCTATAAGTGTGAAAACCGCTGAATCGTGTTTACCAGGCGCCCCAGCGGCCCATTGCAACTATATACATCCACAAATATCTCCTCCTTGAAAATATGACTGTTTTAATTAAACAAACGGCGAATATACTGCATTACCATTAAGAAACAGCAAAATAAAACATTGTGCCGAGAAAATGAAGGTAGTGGCTATCGGTGTCAAAACCGGTGATTCGTGCACCAGACGCCCAGCGGCCCATTGCAATTATATATACATCCAAAATCATCTCCTCCTTGAAAATATGGACTATTTTACTTAAACAAACGGCGAATATACTGCAATACCATTAAGAAACAGCAAAATAAAACATTCTACCGAGAAATTGAAGGTAGTGGCTATCGGTGAAAAAACCGGTGATTCGTGCACCAGACGCCCACTGGCCCATTGCAACTATATACATCCAAAATCATCTCCTCCTTGAAAATATGACTATTTTACTTAACAAAAGGCGATTATACTGCATTACCATTAGGAAACAGCAAAATAAAACATTCTGCCGAGAAAATGAAAGGTAGTGGCTATAAGTGTCAAAACCGCTGAATCGTGGTTACCAGGCGCCCAGCGGCCCATTGCAACTATATACATGCACAATCATCTCCTCCTTGAAAATATGACTGTTTTACTTAAACAAACGGCGAATATACTGCATTACCATTCAGAAACAGCAAAATAAAACATTCTGCCGAGAAATTGAAGGTAGTTGCTATCGGTGTCAAAACCGGTGATTCGTGCACCAGACGCCCACCGGCCCATTGCAACTATATACATCCAAAATCATCTCCTCCTTGAAAATATGACTATTTTACTTAAAAAACGGCGAATATACTGCATTACCATTAAGAAACAGCAAAATAAAACATTCTGCCGAGAAAATGAAGGTAGTGGCTATCGGTGTCAAAACTGTGATTCGTGCACCAGACGCCCAGCGAGCGGCCCATTGCAACTATATACATCCACAATCATCTCCTCCTTGAAAATGTGACTGTTTTACTGAAACAAACGGCCAATATACTGCATTACCATTAAGAAACCGCAAAATAAAACATTCTGCCGAGAAAATGAAGGTAGTGGCTATAAGTGTCAAAACCGCTGTATTGTGGTTACCAGGCGCCCGGCCCATTGCAACCATATACATCCAAATTCATCTCCTCCTTGAAAATATGACTAATTTACTTAAACAAACGGCGAATATACTGCATTACCATTCAGAAACAGCAAAATAAAACATTCTGCCGAGAAAATGAAGGTAGTGGCTATAAGAGTCAAAACCGCTGAATCGTGGTTACCAGGCGCCCAGCGGCCAATTGCAACTATATACATCCAAAATCATCTCCTCCTTGTAAATATGACTGTTTTACTTAAACAAACGGCGAATATACTGCATTACCATTAAGAAACAGCAAAATAAAACATTCTGCCGAGAAAATGAAGGTATTGGCTATCGGTGTCAAAACCGGTGATTCGTGCACCAGACGCCCAGCGGCCCATTGCAACTATATACATCCAAAATCATCTCCTCCTTAAAAATATGACTGTTTTACTGAAACAAACGGCCAATATACTGCATTACCATTCAGAAACAGCAAAATAAAACATTCTGCCGAGAAAATGAAGGTAGTGGCTATAAGTGTCAAAACCGCTGAATCGTGGTTACCAGGCGCCCAGCGGCCCATTGCAACTATATACATCCACAATCATCTCCTCCTTGAAAATGTGACTGTTTTACTGAAACAAACGGCCAATATACTGCATTACCATTAAGAAACCGCAAAATAAAACATTCTGCCGAGAAAATGAAGGTAGTGGCTATAAGTGTCAAAACCGCTGTATTGTGGTTACCAGGCGCCCATCGGCTAATTGCAACCATATACATCCAAAATCATCTCCTCCTTGAAAATATGACTAATTTACTTAAACAAACGGCGAATATACTGCATTACCATTAAGAAACAGCAAAATAAAACATTCTGCCGAGAAAATGAAGGTAGTGGCTATAATTGTCAAAACCGCTGAATCGTGGTTACCAGGCGCCCAGCGGCCCATTGCAACTATATACATCCAAAATCATCTCCTCCTTGAAAATATGACTATTTTACTTAAACAAACGGCGAATGTACTGCATTACCATTAAGAAACAGCAAAATAAAACATTCTGCCGAGAAAATGAAGGTAGTGGCTATAAGTGTCAAAACCGCTGAATCGTGGTTACTAGGCGCCCAGCGGCCCATTGCAACTATATACATCCAATATCATCTCCTCCTTAAAAATATGACTGTTTTACTTAAACTTCGAATATACTGCATTACCATTAAGAAACAGCAAAATAAAACATTCTGCCGAGAAAATGAAGGTAGTGGCTATCGGTGTCAAAACCGGTAATTCGTGCACCAGACGCCCAGCGGCCCATTGCAACTATATACATCCAAAATCATCTCCTCCTTTAAAATTTGACTATTTTACTTAAACAAACGGCGAATATACTGCATTACCATTAAGAAACAGCAAAATAAAACGTTCTGCCGAGAAAATGAAGGTAGTGGCTATAAGTGTCAAAACCGCTGAATCGTGGTTACCAGGCGCCCAGCGGCCCATTGCAAAAATATACATCCACAATCATCTCCTCCTTGAAAATATGACTGTTTTACTTAAACAAACGGCGAATATACTGCATTACCATTAAGAAACAGCAAAATAAAACATTCTGCCGAGAAAATGAAGGTAGTGGCTATAAGTGTCAAAACCGCTGAATCGTGGTTACCAGGCGCCCAGCGGCCCATTGCAACTATATACATCCAAAATCATCTCCTCCTTGAAAATATGACTGTTTTACTTCAACAAACGGCGAATATACTGCATTACCATTAAGAAACAGCAAAATAAAACATTATGCCGAGAAAATGAAGGTAGTGGCTATCGGTGTCAAAACCGGTGATTCGTGCACCAGACGCCCAGCGGCCCATTGCAATTATATACATCCAAAATTATCTCCTCCTTGAAAATATGACTATTTTACTAAAACAAACGGCGAATATACTGCATTACCATTAAGAAACAGAAAAATAAAACATTCTGCCGAGAAATTGAAGGTAGTGGCTATAAGTGTCAAAACCGGTGATTCGTGCACCAGACGCCCAGCGGCCCATCGCAACTATATACATCCAAAATCATCTCCTCCTTGAAAATATGACTATTTTATTTAAACAAACGGCGAATATACTGCATTACCATTCAGAAACAGCAAATTAAAACATTCTGCCGAGAAAATGAAGGTAGTGGCTATAAGTGTCAAAACCGCTGAATCGTGGTTACCAGGCGCCCAGCGGCCCATTGCAACTATATACATGCACAATCATCTCCTCCTGGAAAATATGACTATTTTACTTAAACAAACTTCGAATATACTGCATTACCATTAAGAAACAGCAAAATAAAACATTCTGCCGAGAAAATGAAGGTAGTGGCTATCGGTGTCAAAACCGGTGATTCGTGCACCAGACGCCCAGCGGCCCATTGCAACTATATACATCCAAAATCATCTCCTCCTTGAAAATATGACTATTTTACTTAAAGAAACTTCGAATATACTGCATTACCATTAAGAAACAGCAAAATAAAACATTCTGCCGAGAAAATGAAGGTAGTGGCTATCGGTGTCAAAACCGGTGATTCGTGCACCAGACGCCCAGCGGCCCATTGCAACTATATACATCCAAAATCATCTCCTCCTTTAAAATATGACTATTTTACTTAAACAAACGGCGAATATACTGCATTACCATTAAGAAACAGCAAAATAAAACATTCTGCCGAGAAAATGAAGGCAGTGGCTATAAGTGTCAAAACAGCTGAATCGTGGTTACCAGGCGCCCAGCGGCCCATTGCAACTATATACATGCACAATCATCTCCTCCTTGAAAATATGACTGTTTTACTTAAACAAACGGCGAATATACTGCATTACCATTAAGAAACAGCAAAATAAAACATTCTGCCTAGAAAATGAAGGTAGTGGCTATAAGTGTCAAAACCGCTGTATCGTGGTTACCAGGCGCCCAGCGGCCCATTGCAACCATATACATCCAAAATCATCTCCTCCTTGAAAATATGACTATTTTACTTAAACAAACGGCGAATATACTGCATTACCATTAAGAAACAGCAAAATAAAACGTTCTGCCTAGAAAATGAAGGTAGTGGCTATAAGTGTCAAAACCGCTGAATCGTGGTTACCAGGCGCCCAGCGGCCCATTGCAACTATAAACATCCTTAATCATCTCCTCCTTGAAAATATGACTGTTTTACTTAAACAAACGGCGAATATACTGCAATACCATTAAGAAACAGCAAAATAAAACATTCTGCCTAGAAAATGAAGGTAGTGGCTATCGGTGTCAAAACCGGTGATTCGTGCACCAGACGCCCAGCGGCCCATTGCAACTATATACATCCAAAATCATCTCCTCCTTGAAAATATGCCTATTTTACTTAAACAAACGGCGAATATACTGCATTACCATTAAGAAACAGCAAATGAAACATTCTGCCGAGAAAATGAAGGTAGTGGCTATCGGTGTCAAAACTGTGATTCGTGCACCAGACGCCCAGCGGCCCATTGCAACTATATACATCCACAATCATCTCCTCCTTGAAAATATGACTGTTTTACTGAAACAAACGGCCAATATACTGCATTACCATTCAGAAACAGCAAAATAAAACATTCTGCCGAGAAATTGAAGGTAGTGGCTATAAGTGTCAAAACCGCCGAATCGTGGTTACCAGGCGCCCAGCTGCCCATTGCAACTACATACATCCACAATCATCTCCTCCTTGAAAATATGACTATTTTATTTAAACAGACGGCGAATATACGGCATTACCATTAAGAAACAGCAAAATAAAATGTTGCAATGGGCAATGGGCCGCTGGGCATCTGGTAACCACGATTCAGCGGTTTTGACACTTATAGCCACTACCTTCATTTTCTCGGCAGAATGTTTTATTTTGCTGTTTCTTAATGGTAATGCAGTATATTCGCCGTTTGTTTTGAGTAAAATAGTCATATTTTCAAGGACCAGATGATTTTGGATGTATATAGTTGCAATGGGCCGGTGGGCACCTGGTACCACGAATCACCGGTTTTGACACTTATAGCCACTACCTTCATTTTCTCGGCAGAATGTTTTATTATGCTGTTTCTGACTGGTAATGCAGTATATTCGCCGTTTGTTTAAATAAAATAGTTATATTTTCAAGGAGGATATGATTGTGGATGTATATAGTTGCAATGGTTGAATTTTGGTTACCAGGCGCCCAGCGGCCCATTGCTACTATATACATCCAAAATCATCTCCTCCTTGAAAATATGACTATTTTACTTATACAAACGGCGAATATACTGCATTACCATTCAGAAATAGCAAAATAAAACATTCTGCCGAGAAAATGAAGATAGTGGCTATAAGTGTCAAAACCGCTGAATCGTGGTTACCAGGCGCCCAGCGGCCTATTGCAAATGTATACATCCAAAATCACCTCCTCCTTGAAAATACGACTATTTTACTTAAACAAACGGCGAATATACTGAATTACCATTAATAAACAGCAAAATAAAACATTCTGCCGAGAAATTGAAGGTAGTGGCTATCGGTGTCAAAACCGGTGATTCGTGCACCAGACGCCCAGCGGCCCATTGCAACTATATACATCCAAAATCATCTCCTCCTTGAAAATATGACTATTTCACTTAAACAAACGGCGAATATACTGCATTACCATTAAGAAACAGCAAAATAAAACATTCTGCCGAGAAAATGAAGGTAGGGGCTATAAGTGTCAAAACCGCTGAATCGTGGTTACCAGGCGCCCAGCGGCCCATTGCAACTATATACATGCACAATCATCTCCTCCTTCAAAATATGACTGTTTTACTTAAACAAACGGCGAATATACTGCATTACCATTAAGAGACAGCAAAATAAAACATTCTGCCCAGAAAATGAAGGTAGTGGCTATAAGTGTCAAAACCGCTGAATCGTGGTTACCAGGCGCCCACCGGCCCATTGCAAATGTATACATCCAAAATCATCACCTCCTTGAAAATATGACTATTTTACTTAAACAAACGGCGAATATACTGCATTACCATTAAGAAACAGCAAAATAAAACATTCTGCCGAGAAAATGAAGGTAGTGGCTATAAGTGTCAAAACCGCTGTATCGTGGTTATCAGGCGCCCAGCGGCCCATTGCAACCATATACATCCACAATCATCTCCTCCTTGAAAATATGACTGTTTTACTTAAACAAACGGCGAATATACTGCATTACCATTAAGAAACAGCAAAATAAAACATTCTGCCGAGAAAATGAAGGTAGTGGCCATCGTTGTCAAAACCGGTGATTCGTGCACTAGACGCCCAGCGGCCCATTGCAACTATATACGTCCTAAATCATCTCCTCCTTGAAAATATGACTATTTTACTTAAACAAACGGCGAATATTCTGCATTACCATTTAGAAATAGCAAAATAAAACATTCTGCCGAGAAAATGAAGGTAGTGGCTATCGGTGTCAAAACCGGTGTTTCGTGCACCAGACGCCCAGCGGCCCATTGCAACTATACACATCCAAGATAATCTCCTACTTGAAAATATGACTATTTTACTTAAACAAACGGCGAATATACTGCATTACCATTAAGAAACAGCAAAATAAAACATTCTGCCGAGAAAATGAAGGTAGTGGCTATAAGTGTCAAAACCGCTGAATCGTGGTTACCAGGCGCCCAGCGGCCTATTGCAAATGTATACATCCAAAATCATCTCCTCCTTGAAAATATGACTATTTTACTTAAACAAACGGCGATTATACTGAATTACCATTAAGGAACATCAAAATAAAACATTCTGCCGAGAAATTGAAGGTAGTGGCTATCGGTGTCAAAACCGGTGATTCGTGCACCAGACGCCCAGCGGCCCATTGCAACTATATACATCCAAAATCATCTCCTCCTTGAAAATATGACTATTTTACTTAAACAAACGGCGAATATACTGCATTACCATTAAGAAGCAGCAAAATAAAACGTTCTGCCTAGAAAATGAAGGTAGTGGCTATAAGTGTCAAAACCGCTGAATCGTGGTTACCAGGCGCCCAGCGGCCCATTGCAACTATAAACATCCACAATCATCTCCTCCTTGAAAATATGACTGTTTTACTTAAACAAACGGCGAATATACTGCAATACCATTAAGAAACAGCAAAATAAAACATTCTGCCTAGAAAATGAAGGTAGTGGCTATCGGTGTCAAAACCGGTGATTCGTGCACCAGACGCCCAGCGGCCCATTGCAACTATATACATCCAAATTCATCTCCTCCTTGAAAATATGACTATTTTACTTAAACAAACGGCGAATATACTGCATTACCATTCAGAAACAGCAAAATAAAACATTCTGTCGAGAAATTGAAGGTAGTGGCTATCGGTGTCAAAACCGGTGATTCGTGCACCAGACGCCCACCGGCCCATTGCAAGTATATACATCCAAAATCATCTCCTCCTTGAAAATATGCCTATTTTACTTAAACAAACGGCGAATATACTGCATTACCATTAAGAAACAGCAAAATGAAACATTCTGCCGAGAAAATGAAGGTAGTGGCTATCGGTGTCAAAACTGTGATTCGTGCACCAGACGCCCAGCGGCCCATTGCAACTATATACATCCACAATCGTCTCCTCCTTGAAAATATGACTGTTTTACTGAAACAAACGGCCAATATACTGCATTACCATTAAGAAACAGCAAAATAAAATGTTGCAATGGGCAATGGGCCGCTGGGCGTCTGGTAACCACGATTCAGCGGTTTTGACACTTATAGCCACTACCTTCATTTTCTCGGCAGAATGTTTTATTTTGCTGTTTTTTAATGGTAATGCAGTATATTCGCCGTTTGTTTAAATAAAATAGTCATATTTTCAAGGAGGATATGAATGTGGATGTATATAGTTGCAATGGTTGAATTGTGGTTACCAGGCGCCCAGCGGCCCATTGCTACTATATACATCCAAAATCATCTCCTCCTTGAAAATATGACTATTTTACTTATACAAACGGCGAATATACTGCATTACCATTCAGAAATAGCAAAATAAAACATTCTGCCGAGAAAATGAAGATAGTGGCTATAAGTGTCAAAACCTCTGAATCGTGGTTACCAGGCGCCCAGCGGCCTATTGCAAATGTATACATCCAAAATCACCTCCTCCTTGAAAATACGACTATTTTACTTAAACAAACGGCGAATATACTGAATTACCATTAATAAACAGCAAAATAAAACATTCTGCCGAGAAATTGAAGGTAGTGGCTATCGGTGTCAAAACCGGTGATTCGTGCACCAGACGCCCAGCGGCCCATTGCAACTATATACATCCAAAATCATCTCCTCCTTGAAAATATGACTATTTCACTTAAACAAACGGCGAATATACTGCATTACCATTAAGAAACAGCAAAATAAAACATTCTGCCGAGAAAATGAAGGTAGGGGCTATAAGTGTCAAAACCGCTGAATCGTGGTTACCAGGCGCCCAGCGGCCCATTGCAACTATATCCATGCACAATCATCTCCTCCTTCAAAATATGACTGTTTTACTGAAACAAACGGCGAATATACTGCATTACCATTAAGAGACAGCAAAATAAAACATTCTGCCCAGAAAATGAAGGTAGTGGCTATAAGTGTCAAAACCGCTGAATCGTGGTTACCAGGCGCCCACCGGCCCATTGCAAATGTATACATCCAAAATCATCTCCTCCTTGAAAATATGACTATTTTACTTAAACAAACGGCGAATATACTGCATTACCATTAAGAAACAGCAAAATAAAACATTCTGCCGAGAAAATGAAGGTAGTGGCTATAAGTGTCAAAACCGCTGTATCGTGGTTATCAGGCGCCCAGCGGCCCATTGCAACCATATATATCCACAATCATCTCCTCCTTGAAAATATGACTGTTTTACTTAAACAAACGGCGAATATACTGCATTACCATTAAGAAACAGCAAAATAAAACATTCTGCCGAGAAAATGAAGGTAGTGGCCATCGTTGTCAAAACCGGTGATTCGTGCACTAGACGCCCAGCGGCCCATTGCAACTATATACGTCCAAAATCATCTCCTCCTTGAAAATATGACTATTTTACTTAAACAAACGGCGAATATACTGCATTACCATTTAGAAATAGCGAAATAAAACATTCTGCCGAGAAAATGAAGGTAGCGGCTATCGGTGTCAAAACCGGTGATTCGTGCACCAGACGCCCTGCGGCCCATTGCAACTATACACATCCAAGATCATCTCCTCCTTGAAAATATGACTATTTTACTTAAACAAACGGCGAATATACTGCATTAGCATTAAGAAACAGCAAAATAAAACATTCTGCCGAGAAAATGAAGGTAGTGGCTATAAGTGTCAAAACCGCTGAATCGTGGTTACCAGGCGCCCAGCGGCCTATTGCAAATGTATACATCCAAAATCATCTCCTCCTTGAAAATATGACTATTTTACTTAAACAAACGGCGAATATACTGAATTACCATTAAGGAACATCAGAATAAAACATTCTGCCGAGAAATTGAAGGTAGTGGCTATCGGTGTCAAAACCGGTGATTCGTGTACCAGACGCCCACCGGCCCATTGCAACTATATACATCCAAAATCATCTCCTCCTTGAAAATATTACTATTTTACTTAAACAAACGGCGAATTTACTGCATTACCATTAAGAAACAGCAAAATAAAACATTCTGCCGAGAAAATGAAGGTAGTGGCTATAAGTGTCAAAACCGGTGATTCGTGGTATCAGGCGCCCACCGGCCCTTTGCAACTACATCCAAAATCATCTCCTCCTTGAAAATATGACTATTTTACTTAAACAAACGGGGAATATACTGCATTACCATTCAGAAACAGCAAAATAAAACATTCTGCCTAGAAAATGAAGGTAGTGGCCATAAGTGTCAAAACCGCTGAATTGCGGTTACCAGGCGCCCAGCGGCCCATTGCAACTATATACATCCACAATCATCTCCTCCTTGAAAATATGACTGTTTTACTTAAACAAACGGCGAATATACTGCATTACCATTCAGAAACAGCAAAATAAAACATTCTGCCGAGAAAATGAAGGTAGTGGCTATCGGTGTCAAAACCGGTGATTCGTGCACCAGACGCCCAGCGGCCCATTGCAACTATATACATCCAAAATCATCTCCTCCTTGAAAATATGACTATTTCTACTTAACAAAAGGCGATTATACTGCATTACCATTCAGAAACAGCAAAATAAAACATTCTGCCGAGAAAATGAAGGTAGTGGCTATAAGTGTCAAAACCGCTGAATCGTGGTTACCAGGCGCCCAGCGGCCCATTGCAACTACATACATGCACAGTCATCTCCTCCTTGAAAATATGACTGTTTTACTTAAACAAACGGGGAATATACTGCATTACTATTCAGAAACAGCAAAATAAAACATTCTGCCAAGAAAATGAAGGTAGTGGCTATCGGTGTCAAAACCGGTGATTCGTGCACCAGACGCCCAGCGGCCCATTGCAACTATATACATCCAAAATCATCTCCTCTTGAAAATATGACTATTTTACTTAAACAAACTTCGAATATACTGCATTACCATTAAGAAACAGCAAAATAAAACATTCTGCCGAGAAAATGAAGGTAGTGGCTATCGATGTCAAAACCGGTGATTCGTGCACCAGACGCCCAGCGGCCCATTGCAACTATATACATCCAAATCATCTCCTCCTTTAAAATATGACTATTTTACTTAAACAAACGGCGAATATACTGCATTACCATTAAGAAACAGCAAAATAAAACATTCTGCCGAGAAAATGAAGGTAGTGGCTATAAGTGTCAAAACAGCTGAATCGTGGTTACCAGGCGCCCAGCGGCCCATTGCTACTATATATCATGCACAATCATCTCCTCCTTGAAAATATGACTGTTTTACTTAAACAAACGGCGAATATACTGCATTACCATTAAGAAACAGCAAAATAAAACATTCTGCCGAGAAGATGAAGGTTGTGGTGTCAAACCGCTGTATCGTTGTTATCAGGCCCCCAGCGGCCCCATTGCAACCATATACATCCACAATCATCTCCTCCTTGAAAATATGGACTGTTTTACTTAAACAAACGGCGAATATACTGCTTTACAATTAAGAAACAGCAAAATAAAACATTCTGCCGAGAAATGAAGGTAGTGGCCATCGTTGTCAAAACCGGTGATTCGTGCACCAGACGCCCAGCGGCCCATTGCAACTATATACGTCCAAAATCATCTCCTCCTTGAAAATATGACTATTTACTTAAACAAACGGCGAATATACTGCATTACCATTTAGAATTAGCGAAATAAAACATTCTGCCGTGAAAATGAGGTAGTGGCTATAAGTGTCAAAACCGCTGAATCGTGGTTACGAGGCGCCCAGCGGCCTATTGCAAATGTATACCATCCAAAATCATCTCCTCCTTGAAAATATGACTATTTTACTTAAACAAACGGCGAATATACTGAATTACCATTAAGGAACATCAAAATAAAACATTCTGCCGAGAAATTGAAGGTAGTGGCTATCGGTGTCAAAACCGGTGATTCGTGCACCAGACGCCCAGCGGCCATTGCAACTATATACATCCAAAATCATCTCCTCCTTGAAAATATGACTATTTTACTTAAACAACGGCGAATATACTGCATTACCATAAGAAACAGCAAAATAAAACGTTCTGCCTAGAAAATGAAGGTAGTGGCTATAAGTGTCAAAACCGCTGAATCGTGGTTACCAGGCGCCCAGCGGGCCCATTGCAACTATAAACATCCACAATCATCTCTCCTTGAAAATATGACTGTTTTACTTAAACAAACGGCGAATATACTGCAATACCATTAAGAAACAGCAAAATAAAACATTCTGCCTAGAAATGAAGGTAGTGGCTATCGGTGTCAAAACCGGTGATTCGTTGCACCAGACGCCCAGGCGGCCCATTGCAACTATATACATCCAAATTCATCTCCTCCTTGAAAATATGACTATTTTAACTTAAACAACGACGAATATACTGCATTACCATTCAGAAACAGCAAAATAAAACATTCTGTCGAGAAATTGAAGGTAGTGGCTATCGGTGTCAAAACCGGTGATTCGTGCACCAGACGCCCACCGGCCCATGCAAGTATATACATCCAAAATCATCTCCTCCTTGAAAATATGCCTATTTTACTTAAACAAACGGCGAATATACTGCATTACCATTAAGAAACAGCAAAATGAAACATTCTGCCGAGAAAATGAAGGTAGTGGCTATCGGTGTCAAAACTGTGATTCGTGCACCAGACGCCCAGCGGCCCATTGCAACTATATACATCCACAATCGTCTCCTCCTTGAAAATATGACTGTTTTACTGAAACAAACGGCCAATATACTGCATTACCAATTAAGAAACAGCAAAATAAAATGTTGCAATGGGCAATGGGCCGCTGGGCGTCTGGTAACCCACGATTCAGCGGTTTTGACACCTTATAGCCACTACCTTCATTTTCTCGGCAGAATGTTTTATTTTGCTGTTTTTTAATGGTAATGCAGTATATTCGCCGTTTGTTTAAATAAAATAGTCATATTTTCAAGGAGGATATGGAATGTGGATGTATATAGTTGCCAATGGTTTGAATTGTGGTTACCAGGCGCCCAGCGGCCATTGCTACTATATACATCCAAAATCATCTCCTCCTTGAAATATGACTATTTTACTTATACAAACGGCGAATATACTGCATTACCATTCAGAAATAGCAAAAATAAAACATTCTGCCGAGAAAATGAAGATAGTGGCTATAAGTGTCAAAACCTCTGAATCGTGGTTACCAGGCGCCCAGCGGCCTATTGCAAATGTATACATCCAAAATCACCTCCTCCATGAAAATACGACTATTTTACTTAAACAAACGGCGAATATACTGAATTACCATTAATAAACAGCAAAATAAAACATTCTGCCGAGAAATTGAAGGTAGTGGCTATCGGTGTCAAAACCGGTGATTCGTGCACCAGACGCCCAGCGGCCCATTGCAACTATATACATCCAAAATCATCTCCTCCTTGAAAATATGACTATTTCACTTAAACAAACGGCGAATATACTGCATTACCATTAAGAAACAGCAAAATAAAACATTCTGCCGAGAAAATGAAGGTAGGGGCTATAAGTGTCAAAACCGCTGAATCGTGGTTACCAGGCGCCCAGCGGCCCATTGCAACTATATCCATGCACAATCATCTCCTCCTTCAAAATATGACCTGTTTTACTTAAACAAACGGCGGAATATACTGCATTACCATTAAGAGACAGCAAAATAAAACATTCTGCCCAGAAAATGAAGGTAGTGGCTATAAGTGTCAAAACCGCTGAATCGTGGTTACCAGGCGCCCACCGGCCCATTGCAAATGTATACATCCAAAATCATCTCCTCCTTGAAAATATGACTATTTTACTTAAACAAACGGCGAATATACTGCATTACCATTAAGAAACAGCAAAATAAAACATTCTGCCGAGAAAATGAAGGTAGTGGCTATAAGTGTCAAAACCGCTGTATCGTGGTTATCAGGCGCCCAGCGGCCCATTGCAACCATATACATCCACAATCATCTCCTCCTTGAAAATATGACTGTTTTACTTAAACAAACGGCGAATATACTGCATTACCATTAAGAAACAGCAAAATAAAAACATTCTGCCGAGAAAATGAAGGTAGTGGCCATCGTTGTCAAAACCGGGTGATTCGTGCACTAGACGCCCCAGCGGCCCATTGCAAGTATATACGTCCAAAATCATCTCCTCCTTGAAAATATGACTATTTTACTTAAACAAACGGCGAATATACTGCATTACCATTTAGAATAGCGAAATAAACATTCTGCCGAGAAAATGAAGGTAGCGGCTATCGGTGTCAAAACCGGTGATTCAGTGCACCAGACGCCCTGCGGCCCCATTGCAACTATACACATCCAAGATCATCTCCTCCTTGAAAATATGACTATTTTACTTAAACAAACGGCGAACTATACTGCATTAGCATTAAGAAACAGCAAAATAAAACATTCTGCCTAGAAAATGAAGGTAGTGGCTATAAGTGTCAAAACCGGTGATTCGTGGTATCAGGCGCCCACCGGCCTTTGCAACTACATCCAAAATCATCTCCTCCTTGAAAATATGACTATTTTACTTAAACAAACGGGGAATATAGCTGCATTACCATTCAGAAACAGCAAAATAAAACATTCTGCCTAGAAAATGAAGGTAGTGGCCATAAGTGTCAAAACCGCTGAATTGCGGTTACCAGGCGCCCAGCGGCCCATTGCAACTATATACATCCACAATCATCTCCTCCTTGAAAATATGACTGTTTTACTTAAACAAACGGCGAATATACAGCATTACCATTCAGAAACAGCAAAATAAAACATTCTGCCGAGAAAATGAAGGTAGTGGCTATCGGTGTCAAAACCGGTGATTCGTGCACCAGACGCCCAGCGGCCCATTGCAACTATATACATCCAAAATCATCTCCTCCTTGAAAATATGACTATTTTACTTAACAAAAGGCGATTATACTGCATTACCATTCAGAAACAGCAAAATAAAACATTCTGCCGAGGAAAATGAAGGTAGTGGCTATAAGTGTCAAAACCGCTGAATCGTGGTTACCAGGCGCCCAGCGGCCCATTGCAACTACATACATGCACAGTCATCTCCTCCTTGAAAATATGACTGTTTTACTTAAACAAACGGGGAATATACTGCATTACTATTCAGAAACAGCAAAATAAAACATTCTGCCAAGAAAATGAAGGTAGTGGCTATCGGTGTCAAAACCGGTGATTCGTGCACCAGACGCCCAGCGGCCCATTGCAACTATATACATCCAAAATCATCTCCTCCTTGAAAATATGACTATTTACTTAAACAAACTTCGAATATACTGCATTACCATTAAGAAACAGCAAAATAAAACATTCTGCCGAGAAAATGAAGGTAGTGGCTATCGATGTCAAAACCGGTGATTCGTGCACCAGACGCCCAGCGGCCCATTGCAACTATATACATCCAAAATCATCTCCTCCTTGAAAATATGACTATTTTACTTAAACAAACGGCGAATATACTGCATTACCATTTAGAATTAGCGAAATAAAACATTCTGCCGAGAAAATGAAGGTAGTGGCGATCGGTGTCAAAACCGGTGATTCGTGCACCAGACGCCCAGCGGCCCATTGCAACTATACACATCCAAGCTCATCACCTCCTTGAAAATATGACTATTTTACTTAAACAAACGGCGAATATACTGCATTAGCATTAAGAAACAGCAAAATAAAACATTCTGCCGAGAAAATGAAGGTAGTGGCTATAAGTGTCAAAACCGCTGATTTGTGGTTACCAGGCGCCCAGCGGCCCATTGCAACTATATACATCCAAAACATCTCCTCCTTGAAAATATGACTATTTTACTTAAACAAACGGCGAATATACTGCTTTACCATTTAGAAACAGCAAAATAAAACATTCTGCCGAGAAAATGAAGATAGTGGCTATAAGTGTCAATCCCGCTGAATCGTGGTTACCAGGCGCCCAGTGGCCTATTGCAAATGTATACATCCAAAATCATCTCCTCCTTGAAAATATGACTATTTTACTTAAACAAACGGCGAATATACTGAATTACCATTAAGGAACATCAAAATAAAACATTCTGCGAGAAATTGAAGGTTAGTGGCTATCGGTGTCAAAACCGGTGAATCGTGCACCAGACGCCCACCGGCCCATTGCAACTATATACATCCAAAAATCATCTCCTCCTTGAAAATATTACTATTTTACTTAAACAAACGGCGAATATACTGCATTACCATTAAGAAACAGCAAAATAAAACATTCTGCCGAGAAAATGAAGGTAGTGGCTATAAGTGTCAAAACCGGTGATTCGTGGTATCAGGCGCCCACCGGCCCATTGCAGCTACATCCAAAATCATCTCCTCCTTGAAAATATGACTATTTTACTTAAACAAACGGGGAATATACTGCATTACCATTCAGAAACAGCAAAATTAAAACATTCTGCCTAGAAAATGAAGGTAGTGGCCATAAGTGTCAAAACCGCTGAATTGAGGTTACCAGGCGCCCAGCGGCCCATTGCTACTATATACATCCAAAATCATCTCCTCCATGAAAATATGACTATTTTACTTAAACAAACGGCGAATATACTGCTTTACCATTAAGAAACAGCAAAATAAAACATTGTGCCGAGAAAATGAAGGTAGTGGCTATCGGTGTCAAAACCGGTGATTCGTGCACCAGAAGCCCAGCGGCCCATTGCAACTATATACATCCAAAATCATCTCTTCCTTTAAAATATGACTATTTTACTTAAACAAACGGCGAATATACTGCTTTACCATTAAGAAACAGCAAAATAAAACATTCTGCCGAGAAAATGAAGATAGTGGCTATAAGTGTCAAAACCGCTGAATTGTGGTTACCAGGCGCCCAGCGGCCCATTGCAACTATATACATCCAAAACATCTCCTCCTTGAAAATATGACTGTTTTACTTAAACAAACGGCGAATATACTGCATTACTATTCAGAAACAGCAAAATAAAACATTCTGCCGAGAAAATGAAGGTAGTGGCTATCGGTGTCAAAACCGGTGATTCGTGCACCAGACGCCCAGCGGCACATTGCAACTATATACATCCAAAATCATCTCCTCCTTGAAAATATGACTATTTTACTTAAACAAACATCGAATATACTGCATTACCATTAAGAAACAGCAAAATAAAACATTCTGCCGAGAAAATGAAGGTAGTGGCTATCGATGGCAAAACCGGTGATTCGTGCACCAGACGCCCAGCGGCCCATTGCTACTATATACATCCAAAATCATCTCCTCCTTTAAAATATGACTATTTTACTTAAACAAACGGCGAATATACGGCATTACCATTAAGAAACAGCAAAATAAAACATTCTACCGAGAAAATGAAGGTAGTGGCTATAAGTGTCAAAACAGCTGAATCGTGGTTACCAGGCGCCCAGCGGCCCATTGCAACTATATACATGCACAATCATCTCCTCCTTCAAAATATGACTGTTTTACTTAAACAAACGGCGAATATACTGCATTACCATTAAGAGACAGCAAAATAAAACATTCTGCCCAGAAAATGAAGGTAGTGGCTATAAGTGTCAAAACCGCTGAATCGTGGTTACCAGGCGCCCACCGGCCCATTGCAAATGTATACATCCAAAATCATCTCCTCCTTGAAAATATGACTATTTTACTTAAACAAACGGCGAATATACTGCATTACCATTAAGAAACCGCAAAATAAAACATTCTGCCGAGAAAATGAAGGTAGTGGCTATAAGTGTCAAAACCGCTGTATCGTGGTTATCAGGCGCCCAGCGGCCCATTGCAACCATATACATCCACAATCATCTCCTCCTTGAAAATTTGACTGTTTTACTTAAACAAACGGCGAATATACTGCATTACCATAAGAAACAGCAAAATAAAACATTCTGCCGAGAAAATGAAGGTAGTGGCCATCGTTGTCAAAACCGGTGATTCGTGCACTAGACGCCCAGCGGCCCATTGCAACTATATACGTCCTAAATCATCTCCTCCTTGAAAATATGACTATTTTACTTAAACAAACGGCGAATATTCTGCATTACCATTTAGAAATAGCGAAATAAAACATTCTGCCGAGAAAATGAAGGTAGTGGCTATCGGTGTCAAAACCGGTGTTTCGTGCACCAGACGCCCAGCGGCCCATTGCAACTATACACATCCAAGATCATCTCCTCCTTGAAAATATGACTATTTTACTTAAACAAACGGCGAATATACTGCATTAGCATTAAGAAACAGCAAAATAAAACATTCTGCCGAGAAAATGAAGGTAGTGGCTATAAGTGTCAAAACCGCTGAATCGTGGTTACCAGGCGCCCAGCGGCCTATTGCAAATGTATACATCCAAAATCATCTCCTCCTTGAAAATATGACTATTTTACTTAAACAAACGGCGAATATACTGAATTACCATTAAGGAACATCAAAATAAAACATTCTGCCGAGAAATTGAAGGTAGTGGCTATCGGTGTCAAAACCGGTGATTCGTGCACCAGACGCCCAGCGGCCCATTGCAACTATATACATCCAAAATCATCTCCTCCTTGAAAATATGACTATTTTACTTAAACAAACGGCGAATATACTGCATTACCATTAAGAAACAGCAAAATAAAACGTTCTGCCTAGAAAATGAAGGTAGTGGCTATAAGTGTCAAAACCGCTGAATCGTGGTTACCAGGCGCCCAGCGGCCCATTGCAACTATAAACATCCACAATCATCTCCTCCTTGAAAATATGACTGTTTTACATAAACAAACGGCGAATATACTGCAATACCATTAAGAAACAGCAAAATAAAACATTCTGCCTAGAAAATGAAGGTAGTGGCTATCGGTGTCAAAACCGGTGATTCGTGCACCAGACGCCCAGCGGCCCATTGCAACTATATACATCCAAATTCATCTCCTCCTTGAAAATATGACTATTTTACTTAAACAAACGGCGAATATACTGCATTACCATTCAGAAACAGCAAAATAAAACATTCTGCCGAGAAATTGAAGGTAGTGGCTATCGGTGTCAAAACCGGTGATTCGTGCACCAGACGCCCACCGGCCCATTGCAAGTATATACATCCAAAATCATCTCCTCCTTGAAAATATGCCTATTTTACTTAAACAAACGGCGAATATACTGCATTACCATTAAGAAACAGCAAAATGAAACATTCTGCCGAGAAAATGAAGGTAGTGGCTATCGGTGTCAAAACTGTGATTCGTGCACCAGACGCCCAGCGGCCCATTGCAACTATATACATCCACAATCATCTCCTCCTTGAAAATATGACTGTTTTACTGAAACAAACGGCCAATATACTGCATTACCATTCAGAAACAGCAAAATAAAACTTTCTGCCGAGAAATTGAAGGTAGTGGCTATAAGTGTCAAAACCGCCGAATCGTGGTTACCAGGCGCCCAGCTGCCCATTGCAACTACATACATCCACAATCATCTCCTCCTTGAAAATATGACTATTTTATTTAAACAGACGGCGAATATACGGCATTACCATTAAGAAACAGCAAAATAAAATGTTGCAATGGGCAATGGGCCGCTGGGCGTCTGGTAACCACGATTCAGCGGTTTTGACACTTATAGCCACTACCTTCATTTTCTCGGCAGAATGTTTTATTTTGCTGTTTTTTAATGGTAATGCAGTATATTCGCCGTTTGTTTAAATAAAATAGTCATATTTTCAAGGAGGATATGAATGTGGATGTATATAGTTGCAATGGTTGAATTGTGGTTACCAGGCGCCCAGCGGCCCATTGCTACTATATACATCCAAAATCATCTCCTCCTTGAAAATATGACTATTTTACTTATACAAACGGCGAATATACTGCATTCCCATTCAGAAATAGCAAAATAAAACATTCTGCCGAGAAAATGAAGATAGTGGCTATAAGTGTCAAAACCTCTGAATCGTGGTTACCAGGCGCCCAGCGGCCTATTGCAAATGTATACATCCAAAATCACCTCCTCCTTGAAAATACGACTATTTTACTTAAACAAACGGCGAATATACTGAATTACCATTAATAAACAGCAAAATAAAACATTCTGCCGAGAAATTAAAGGTACTGGCTATCGGTGTCAAAACCGGTGATTCGTGCACCAGACGCCCAGCGGCCCATTGCAACTATATACATCCAAAATCATCTCCTCCTCGAAAATATGACTATTTCACTTAAACAAACGGCGAATATACTGCATTACCATTAAGAAACAGCAAAATAAAACATTCTGCCGAGAAAATGAAGGTAGGGGCTATAAGTGTCAAAACCGCTGAATCGTGGTTACCAGGCGCCCAGCGGCCCATTGCAACTATATACATGCACAATCATCTCCTCCTTCAAAATATGACTGTTTTACTTAAACAAACGGCGAATATACTGCATTACCATTAAGAGACAGCAAAATAAAACATTCTGCCCAGAAAATGAAGGTAGTGGCTATAAGTGTCAAAACCGCTGAATCGTGGTTACCAGGCGCCCACCGGCCCATTGCAAATGTATACATCCAAAATCATCTCCTCCTTGAAAATATGACTATTTTACTTAAACAAACGGCGAATATACTGCATTACCATTAAGAAACAGCAAAATAAAACATTCTGCCGAGAAAATGAAGGTAGTGGCTATAAGTGTCAAAACAGCTGTATCGTGGTTATCAGGCGCCCAGCGGCCCATTGCAACCATATACATCCACAATCATCTCCTCCTTGAAAATATGACTGTTTTACTTAAACAAACGGCGAATATACTGCATTACCATTAAGAAACAGCAAAATAAAACATTCTGCCGAGAAAATGAAGGTATTGGCCATCGTTGTCAAAACCGGTGATTCGTGCACTAGACGCCCAGGGGCCCATTGCAACTATATACGTCCAAAATCATCTCCTCCTTGAAAATATGACTATTTTACTTAAACAAACGGCGAATATACTGCATTACCATTTAGAAATAGCGATATAAAACATTCTGCCGAGAAAATGAAGGTAGCGGCTATCGGTGTCAAAACCGGTGATTCGTGCACCAGACGCCCAGCGGCCCATTGCAACTATACACATCCAAGATCATCTCCTCCTTGAAAATATGACTATTTTACTTAAACAAACGGCGAATATACTGCATTAGCATTAAGAAACAGCAAAATAAAACATTCTGCCGAGAAAATGAAGGTAGTGGCTATAAGTGTCAAAACCGCTGAATCGTGGTTACCAGGCGCCCAGCGGCCTATTGCAAATGTATACATCCAAAATCATCTCCTCCTTGAAAATATGACAATTTTACTTAAACAAACGGCGAATATACTGAATTACCATTAAGGAACATCAAAATAAAACATTCTGCCGAGAAATTGAAGGTAGTGGCTATCGGTGTCAAAACCGGTGATTCGTGCACCAGACGCCCACCGGCCCATTGCAACTATATACATCCAAAATCATCTCCTCCTTGAAAATATTACTATTTTACTTAAACAAACGGCGAATATACTGCATTACCATTAAGAAACAGCAAAATAAAACATTCTGCCGAGAAAATGAAGGTAGTGGCTATAAGTGTCAAAACCGGTGATTCGTGGTATCAGGCGCCCACCGGCCCTTTGCAACTACATCCAAAATCATCTCCTCCTTGAAAATATGACTATTTTACTTAAACAAACGGGGAATATACTGCATTACCATTCAGAAACAGCAAAATAAAACATTCTGCCTAGAAAATGAAGGTAGTGGCCATAAGTGTCAAAACCGCTGAATTGCGGTTACCAGGCGCCCAGCGGCCCATTGCAACTATATACATCCACAATCATCTCCTCCTTGAAAATATGACTGTTTTACTTAAACAAACGGCGAATATACTGCATTACCATTCAGAAACAGCAAAATAAAACATTCTGCCGAGAAAATGAAGGTAGTGGCTATCGGTGTCAAAACCGGTGATTCGTGCACCAGACGCCCAGCGGCCCATTGCAACTATATACATCCAAAATCATCTCCTCCTTGAAAATATGACTATTTTACTTAACAAAAGGCGATTATACTGCATTACCATTCAGAAACAGCAAAATAAAACATTCTGCCGAGAAAATGAAGGTAGTGGCTATAAGTGTCAAAACCGCTGAATCGTGGTTACCAGGCGCCCAGCGGCCCATTGCAACTACATACATGCACAGTCATCTCCTCCTTGAAAATATGACTGTTTTACTTAAACAAACGGGGAATATACTGCATTACTATTCAGAAACAGCAAAATAAAACATTCTGCCAAGAAAATGAAGGTAGTGGCTATCGGTGTCAAAACCGGTGATTCGTGCACCAGACGCCCAGCGGCCCATTGCAACTATATACATCCAAAATCATCTCCTCCTTGAAAATATGACTATTTTACTTAAACAAACTTCACATATACTGCATTACCATTAAGAAACAGCAAAATAAAACATTCTGCCGAGAAAATGAAGGTAGTGGCTATCGATGTCAAAACCGGTGATTCGTGCACCAGACGCCCAGCGGCCCATTGCAACTATATACATCCAAAATCATCTCCTCCTTGAAAATATGCCTATTTTACTTAAACAAACGGCGAATATACTGCATTACCATTAAGAAACAGCAAAATAAAACATTCTGCCGAGAAAATGAAGGTAGTGGCTATAAGTGTCAAAACAGCTGAATCGTGGTTACCAGGCGCCCAGCGGCCCATTGCTACTATATACATGCACAATCATCTCCTCCTTGAAAATATGACTGTTTTACTTAAACAAATGGCGAATATACTGCTTTACAATTAAGAAACAGCAAAATAAAACATTCTGCCGAGAAAATGAAGGTAGTGGCCATCGTTGTCAAAACCGGTAATTCGTGCACCAGACGCCCAGCGGCCCATTGCAACTATACACATCCAAGATCATCACCTCCTTGAAAATATGACTATTTTACTTAAACAAACGGCGAATATACTGCATCAGCATTAAGAAACAGCAAAATAAAACATTCTGCCGAGAAAATGAAGGTAGTGGCTATAAGTGTCAAAACCGCTGATTTGTGGTTACCAGGCGCCCAGCGGCCCATTGCAACTATATACATCCAAAACATCTCCTCCTTGAAAATATGACTATTTTACTTAAACAAACGGCGAATATACTGCTTTACCATTTAGAAACAGCAAAATAAAACATTCTGCCGAGAAAATGAAGATAGTGGCTATAAGTGTCAATCCCGCTGAATCGTGGTTACCAGGCGCCCAGTGGCCTATTGCAAATGTATACATCCAAAATCATCTCCTCCTTGAAAATATGACTATTTTACTTAAACAAACGGCGAATATACTGAATTACCATTAAGGAACATCAAAATAAAACATTCTGCCGAGAAATTGAAGGTAGTGGCTATCGGTGTCAAAACCGGTGAATCGTGCACCAGACGCCCACCGGCCCATTGCAACTATATACATCCAAAATCATCTCCTCCTTGAAAATATTACTATTTTACTTAAACAAACGGCGAATATACTGCATTACCATTAAGAAACAGCAAAATAAAACATTCTGCCGAGAAAATGAAGGTAGTGGCTATAAGTGTCAAAACCGGTGATTCGTGGTATCAGGCGCCCACCGGCCCATTGCAGCTACATCCAAAATCATCTCCTCCTTGAAAATATGACTATTTTACTTAAACAAACGGGGAATATACTGCATTACCATTCAGAAACAGCAAAATAAAACATTCTGCCTAGAAAATGAAGGTAGTGGCCATAAGTGTCAAAACCGCTGAATTGAGGTTACCAGGCGCCCAGCGGCCCATTGCTACTATATACATCCAAAATCATCTCCTCCATGAAAATATGACTATTTTACTTAAACAAACGGCGAATATACTGCTTTACCATTAAGAAACAGCAAAATAAAACATTGTGCCGAGAAAATGAAGGTAGTGGCTATCGGTGTCAAAACCGGTGATTCGTGCACCAGAAGCCCAGCGGCCCATTGCAACTATATACATCCAAAATCATCTCCTCCTTTAAAATATGACTATTTTACTTAAACAAACGGCGAATATACTGCTTTACCATTAAGAAACAGCAAAATAAAACATTCTGCCGAGAAAATGAAGATAGTGGCTATAAGTGTCAAAACCGCTGAATTGTGGTTACCAGGCGCCCAGCGGCCCATTGCAACTATATACATCCAAAACATCTCCTCCTTGAAAATATGACTGTTTTACTTAAACAAACGGCGAATATACTGCATTACTATTCAGAAACAGCAAAATAAAACATTCTGCCGAGAAAATGAAGGTAGTGGCTATCGGTGTCAAAACCGGTGATTCGTGCACCAGACGCCCAGCGGCCCATTGCAACTATATACATCCAAAATCATCTCCTCCTTGAAAATATGACTATTTTACTTAAACAAACATCGAATATACTGCATTACCATTAAGAAACAGCAAAATAAAACATTCTGCCGAGAAAATGAAGGTAGTGGCTATCGATGGCAAAACAAGTGATTCGTGCACCAGACGCCCAGCGGCCCATTGCTACTATATACATCCAAAATCATCTCCTCCTTTAAAATATGACTATTTTACTTAAACAAACGGCGAATATACTGCATTACCATTAAGAAACAGCAAAATAAAACATTCTGCCGAGAAAATGAAGGTAGTGGCTATAAGTGTCAAAACAGCTGAATCGTGGTTACCAGGCGCCCAGCGGCCCATTGCTACTATATACATGCACAATCATCTCCTCCTTGAAAATATGACTGTTTTACTTAAACAAACGGCGAATATACTGCATTACCATTAAGAAACAGCAAAATAAAACATTCTTCCTAGAAAATGAAGGTAGTGGCTATAAGTGTCAAAACCGCTGTATCGTGGTTACCAGGCGCCCAGCGGCCCATTGCAACCATATACATCCAAAATCATCTCCTCCTTGAAAATATGACTGTTTTACTTAAACAAACGGCGAATATACTGCATTACCATTAAGAAACAGCAAAATAAAACATTCTGCCGAGAAAATGAAGGTAGTGGCTATAAGTGTCAAAACCGGTGATTCGTGGTATCAGGCGCCCACCGGCCCATTGCAGCTACATCCAAAATCATCTCCTCCTTGAAAATATGACTATTTTACTTAAACAAACGGGGAATATCCTGCATTACCATTCAGAAACAGCAAAATAAAACATTCTGCCTAGAAAATGAAGGTAGTGGCCATAAGTGTCAAAACCGCTGAATTGAGGTTACCAGGCGCCCAGCGGCCCATTGCTACTATATACATCCAAAATCATCTCCTCCATGAAAATATGACTATTTTACTTAAACAAACGGCGAATATACTGCTTTACCATTAAGAAACAGCAAAATAAAACATTGTGCCGAGAAAATGAAGGTAGTGGCTATCGGTGTCAAAACCGGTGATTCGTGCACCAGAAGCCCAGCGGCCCATTGCAACTATATACATCCAAAATCATCTCCTCCTTGAAAATATGACTATTTTACTTAAACAAACGGCGAATATACTGCTTTACCATTAAGAAACAGCAAAATAAAACATTCTGCCGAGAAAATGAAGATAGTGGCTATAAGTGTCAAAACCGCTGAATTGTGGTTACCAGGCGCCCAGCGGCCCATTGCAACTATATACATCCAAAACATCTCCTCCTTGAAAATATGACTGTTTTACTTAAACAAACGGCGAATATACTGCATTACTATTCAGAAACAGCAAAATAAAACATTCTGCCGAGAAAATGAAGGTAGTGGCTATCGGTGTCAAAACCGGTGATTCGTGCACCAGACGCCCAGCGGCCCATTGCAACTATATACATCCAAAATCATCTCCTCCTTGAAAATATGACTATTTTACTTAAACAAACATCGAATATACTGCATTACCATTAAGAAACAGCAAAATAAAACATTCTGCCGAGAAAATGAAGGTAGTGGCTATCGATGGCAAAACCGGTGATTCGTGCACCAGACGCCCAGCGGCCCATTGCTACTATATACATCCAAAATCATCTCCTCCTTTAAAATATGACTATTTTACTTAAACAAACGGCGAATATACTGCATTACCATTAAGAAACAGCAAAATAAAACATTCTGCCGTGAAAATGAAGGTAGTGGCTATAAGTGTCAAAACAGCTGAATCGTGGTTACCAGGCGCCCAGCGGCCCATTGCTACTATATACATGCACAATCATCTCCTCCTTGAAAATATGACTGTTTTACTTAAACAAACGGCGAATATACTGCATTACCATTAAGAAACAGCAAAATAAAACATTCTGCCTAGAAAATGAAGGTAGTGGCTATAAGTGTCAAAACCGCTGTATCGTGGTTACCAGGCGCCCAGCGGCCCATTGCAACCATATACATCCAAAATCATCTCCTCCTTGAAAATATGACTATTTTACTTAAACAAACGGCGAATATACTGCATTACCATTAAGAAACAGCAAAATAAAACATTCTGCCGAGAAGATGAAGGTAGTGGCTGTAAGTGTCAAAACCGCTGTATCGTGGTTATCAGGCCCCCAGCGGCCCATTGCAACCATATACATCCACAATCATCTCCTCCTTGAAAATATGACTGTTTTACTTAAACAAACGGCGAATATACTGCTTTACAATTAAGAAACAGCAAAATAAAACATTCTGCCGAGAAAATGAAGGTAGTGGCCATCGTTGTCAAAACCGGTGATTCGTGCACCAGACGCCCAGCGGCCAATTGCAACTATATACGTCCAAGATCATCACCTCCTTGAAAATATGACTATTTTACTTAAACAAACGGCGAATATACTGCATTAGCATTAAGAAACAGCAAAATAAAACATTCTGCCGAGAAAATGAAGGTAGTGGCTATAAGTGTCAAAACCGCTGAATTGTGGTTACCAGGCGCCCAGCGGCCCATTGCAACTATATACATCCAAAACATCTCCTCCTGGAAAATATGACTATTTTACTTAAACAAACGGTTAATATACTGCTTTACCATTTAGAAACAGCAAAATAAAACATTCTGCCGAGAAAATGAAGATAGTGCCTATAAGTGTCAATCCCGCTGAATCGTGGTTACCAGGCGCCCAGTGGCCTATTGCAAATGTATACATCCAAAATCATCTCCTCCTTGAAAATATGACTATTTTACTTAAACAAACGGCGAATATACTGAATTACCATTAAGGAACATCAAAATAAAACATTCTGCCGATAAATTGAAGGTAGTTGCTATCGGTGTCAAAACCGGTGAATCGTGCACCAGACGCCCACCGGCCCATTGCAACTATATACATCCAAAATCATCTCCTCCTTGAAAATATTACTATTTTACTTAAACAAACGGCGAATATACTGCATTACCATTAAGAAACAGCAAAATAAAACATTCTGCCGAGAAAATGAAGGTAGTGGCTATAAGTGTCAAAACCGGTGATTCGTGGTATCAGGCGCCCACCGGCCCATTGCAACTACATCCAAAATCATCTCCTCCTTGAAAATATGACTATTTTACTTAAACAAACGGGGAATATACTGCATTACCATTCAGAAACAGCAAAATAAAACATTCTGCCTAGAAAATGAAGGTAGTGGCCATAAGTGTCAAAACCGCTGAATTGAGGTTACCAGGCGCCCAGCGGCCCATTGCTACTATATACATCCACAATCATCTCCTCCTTGAAAATATGACTATTTTACTTAAACAAACGGCGAATATACTGCTTTACCATTAAGAAACAGCAAAATAAAACATTGTGCCGAGAAAATGAAGGTAGTGGCTATCGGTGTCAAAACCGGTGATTCGTGCACCAGAAGCCCAGCGGCCCATTGCAACTATATACATCCAAAATCATCTCCTCCATGAAAATATGACTATTTTACTTAAACAAACGGCGAATATACTGCTTTACCATTAAGAAACAGCAAAATAAAACATTGTGCCGAGAAAATGAAGGTAGTGGCTATCGGTGTCAAAACCGGTGATTCGTGCACCAGAAGCCCAGCGGCCCATTGCAACTATATACATCCAAAATCATCTCCTCCTTGAAAATATGACTATTTTACTTAAACAAACGGCGAATATACTGCTTTACCATTAAGAAACAGCAAAATAAAACATTCTGCCGAGAAAATGAAGATAGTGGCTATAAGTGTCAAAACCGCTGAATCGTGGTTACCAGGCGCCCAGCGGCCTATTGCAAATGTATACATCCAAAATCACCTCCGCCTTGAAAATATGAATATTTTACTTAAACAAACGGCGAATATACTGCATTACCATTAATAAACAGCAAAATAAGAGATTCTGCCGAGAAATTGAAGGTAGTGGCTATCGGTGTCAAAACCGGTGATTCGTGCACCAGACGCCCAGCGGCCCATTGCAACTATATACATCCAAAAGCATCTCCTCCTTGAAAATATGACTATTTTACTTAAACAAACGGCGAATATACTGCATTACCATTAAGAAACAGCAAAATAAAACGTTCTGCCGAGAAAATGAAGGTAGTGGCTATAAGTGTGAAAACCGCTGAATCGTGGTTACCAGGCGCCCAGCGGCCCATTGCAACTATATACATCAACAATCATCTCCTCCTTGAA
>JAOYRU010000301.1:0-7500 GCA_026315105.1 Locusta migratoria
CCGGCATTGTCTTTGGGGCCTCTGTGTACATATACTGCACTTGTAGAGTGCATGGGAACATTGCTATCGAATCGCCCGAAGAGCACGAAACAAAACAAACAAACGTGCGTTTACCACGGTGGATATCCGAGTAGCTGTCGTATTTGTGCCCCTCACCCGGGACATGTACATTTGCCGCACATTCAATGAGCGAGTACCGACCATCGTAGACAAGAACCATTGCACATGTCCCCAGCGCTCGGGAAGGAAACAAAAACGGGTCGAATTGTTGGAAGGAAACGGGTGCACAGTCCACGGTAGCATGTCAATGGACACCCCATTATTGCAATTACCTCATGCGGTATAATCCGCACGGAACAATGCTATTCGGCGTACCCGCAGAACCCGTTGCCGGCCATTGAGAACCGCGATCGGAACCATGTTCGTACAATTAGGCAAACGAGTATCTCGAAGGACACCACATGTCGTGGTGATGTGTCGTAGTCTGCAGAACCATGTAAACCGTGTACAGAGAACCCCCGAACCGATGTCGTGGACGCAGGTGGAACGATGTCGCGCGCCACGCACACGAAAGGCATAAGTACGCATGCGCGCCCGGGTAAGCACCAGCGCCGCCACACCGACCATAGCACCAGCGGGTAGCTGTGATCAGGAACGACGTGGCGAGGTGACGCGCGGTTACGGTACGCCACGGTAGGTTAGGGTTGCGTTAGGTTAGGTTACGTGAGGTCGGGTTAGGTTAGGCTACGTTGGGTTAGGTTAGGGCACGTTGCGTTAGGTTAGGTCACGTTAGGTTAGGTTAGGTTAGGTTAGGTTAGGGTAGGGTAGGGTAGGTTAGGTTAGGTTAGGCGACGCTACGCTAGGTTACGTTAGCGGAGGGCAGGGCAGGTGACGCGACGCGACGCCAGGCCGGGTCACGTCACGTCGCGTCACAGCGCGCCGGGCGGCGCCCGCGGCCGCGCCCCGCCCCCCACACCAGCCGACGCCGGCCTGCGGAGGGCGGCGCGACGTGCGCGCGTGCGGGGCACAGCCGCGCGCCGGGGCCGCCCGCCCGACGGGCACCGGGCGCCGGGGCAGCGGCCGGCCGCGGCCCGGCCGAGGCGCCCAGGCCGGCGGCGCGGCGGCGCGCGGGGCCGGCAGCGGGCGCGGCGCGTGCGCCCCGCGGGGGCCGGTGGCGCTGCGCCGGGCCGGGCCGGAGTGGCGGCGGTCCGAGCGGCCGGCGGCCGGCGGGGGCGCGCGCCGCCGCCCCCGACCGAACCGAGCGGATAGGGACAGCGGGAAAGTCGGGGAGGGCGGCGAACGCGTCACGGCGCGGTCCCGGGGGGTGCCCACAGTGGAATGAGAGGGCGACCAGGGCCCGCCGTCCACCCGCGCGTGGCGCGAAATTCGGGGGTCGCCCGGCGGAGGAGGGCCGGCGACGGCGAGCCGGCGGCCGGAGGAGCGGACGTGTGTTCGCGCGGCGACAAATGGACCGGCCGCCACCGTTTGTGTCCGCGAGCGCCAACCCGAACGCCGGAGGCCGGCGGCAGTGCGAGACGGGCGGGCAAATGGCACACGTATGGGAGCACCCCCCGAAACGGCGCGCGCGCGCGGCAAAAAAAAAAAAAAAAAAAAAAAAAAAAAAAAAAAAAAAAAAAAAAAAAAAAAAGAGGGGGAGGGGGGGGGGGGGGGTGCGGCGGCACGGACACACACGCACAAAAGAACAGGTAACATGTGCATTACGACACAAGGTCGGCAATACGCGTGCACGACAAGGTGCATCACCGGCCATTGGACGGGTACACGAACGGAGGACGTCCGTACAGAACGAACGCAGACAGACGCGCGAGTGGGCGAGACCAGGATCCCGGTTCCGCCCTCCCGCCGGCCCGTCGATGTGGTGCAGGGCGACGACGCGCCGTGGAGGAGCGGCCCGCGGCCGTCGCCAGCGTGTGCGGCGCCGAGGGCGCGACAGGTGGCGCTGCCGGCGACGGGTGCGCGGAACCGCCGATAGGTGGCGCCGGCGAGGGCACGGCGGGAGGCGGGCGGCCGTCGTGCGGCCGGCAGATGGCGGCACCGCGCCGAGGAGCCGGCCGGGTTAATGGCGGGGACGGCGGTGACGCCGCCACGTAGAGACCAATTGCGACGGGCGAACGAGGAGGCGCCGCCCCGGAGCGCAGGGGCGCGCCCGATCGCGTTGGGCGACACTCGCGTGGCGCGGCCGGGGGGGTGGCCCGCACCCGGTTCACGGCCGACGTCGCCAGCGACACGAGGGCGGAGGGTGCCGGACCTGCGACGTTGGCACCCCCGCGTCGGGAAGGCGTACATGTCGAGACAGACATGCAATTGGTGCGGAGGTCCGTGTACGAAAGGGAAACAGGTGCGCATAAATGCCGCCGAGAAGGTACACAAACGTACCGCAAAGGTTGGCGGGCTCCTCACGAGTGTCCGCCCAGTGGTGCAAACATAGTAGTAACTAGGTCGCAAGGAGGTCTACCGGAAGCCGTCGTGACGTGTCGCCGTGCACACCGTACGTCGGCGGATAGACGCGGTGATGTGGAAGGTCATTTGCGCGTTACTGCACACGCGGCACCGCGTGTCCGAGACAGGCACACCGTCATTTTGCGGCCCTGTGTACATACACCACAGTTGTAGAGGTCATGTGAACATTCGTATGGTAACCGCCCGAGGGAAATACGTGTACAAACGCCAGACCGCAGTTGTACGACGCGACGGGCATGGGAGGGAAGCATCAGTTGGGAAGGGCGTGAGGCAGGGTGCTAGCCTATCTCCGATGCTTTTCAGTGTGCAGGCGGTGAAGGAAAGCACGGACGGCTTTGGGATAGGGAGTAACGTTCAGGGGGACGACAGGACAACATTGCGTGTTGCCGATGGCAGTGTAATGCTGCCAGAGACAGCAAAGGACCTGGAAGAGCGGTTGAATGGAATGGACAGTGTGTTGCGGGGAATGTATACAATGGACATTGACAAGAGCAAAACAAAAGTAATGGAAGTGCGGTCGTCGAGGATCAGGCGATGCCGAAGGAGGTAGAGTGGGGAACGATACAATGTCGGCGGTAGATGCGTTTTGTGACGTGGGTAGGGAAATAACGGGCGATGGTCGCGGTACAGAGGACATAAAATGCAGAATGGCGACGGGAGGGAAAGCATTCCGGGAAGACGAGAAATGTGCTAACTCCGAACAGTAATGTGCGTATGAGGAGGTCTTTTCGGAAAGCATTTGAGCGGAGAGGTGCCTTGTACGGACGCGACACGTGGACGACAGGCGGTGCGGACAGCGGGAGATTAGAGGCGTTTGAGATGTGGTGCCACAGAAGAATGCCAATGATTAGGTGGGTAGCTCGCATAACCAATGAAGAGGTACTGGACAGACCCGTGGCCAAAAGAGGGGATCGCAGACATCGAGGAATCGTACATGTAGCACCGGGGGGAGGTGTGTGGGGGTACAAATCGCAGAGGGAGACCGAGAGACGCGTATAGTATGCCGATTCACGTGGATGTGGGTTGCCGTTCCCATGAGGAGATGAAAAGGCCTGCTCAGGACAGAGACTAGGGTGGAGAGCTGCATCAAAGCAGACCCCGGACCGAGGAGCATAATGCGAATAACATTAACCGCCCGGGACAAAGAGTATGGTGACATTTGCCGATACCGGATAGGCCGTCGCACGTGTGCCCCGTAACCGGGAAAGATACATGATCCGCAGGCCGTGACGGGTATTCCACCCGCTGCACATGCAATGTGTCGTTTGTACGCCCGACCGGGTACCGCGCATCGTAAACACGAACCGTTGCGCATGCCCCAGGAGCCCGCGAACAAAAGGGTCCCATCGTGGGGAGAAAGGTACCGCGGTAGAGCAGACGGGCGCAAATGCCACGGTAGCATGTGCGTGGACACCCCATGGCGGGAGGTATCGCGTGAGGTGTAATGTGCACGGAGGATGTCCGCCAAGAGCCGGTCGACAGCCATTTTGGAACCGCGGGCCGAACCATGTCGGTGCGCGTTGTCCCTGTACCGGTGGTCGGTGTTCAGAACAATAGCGGGCCCGTGCACCGACACGTTGTCCTGCCCCCGATATTATCGGGGAAGGCCTGGTATTTGGACATCATTGCGGCATGGGGCGACAGTTGTCGATGAACGTGCGAGACGGGAACCGTTACGAACAACACTGTCAACCGGTTGCGCACGACGGAGGACACCCTTGCGTTGTACGACATAGCGATAGCATGTAGCAGACGGGGGCTGTACGGTAGTGTGTCTGAGGTGGCCGCAATCACGTACATGCAGGTACGTGTATGTGACGTGCGCGTACCGTACATGTACAAATACGGCCCCACCCAGCACGTACATTGGCGCGTATGAATGTGTAGTAATGGGTCTGCCCTATCCTCCCGCCGCCCGTAATGTCTGTGGCAGCCGCGGTGAATCACCGCAACAATGGATGGCATCGGTGATGGGTAAGAGTGAATGGCGACATGTCGTGTAGCCCGCCGGTCGTGTGTACACACGTATTCCACAACATTGCCGTTTACCGGCCATAGATCCCGCAGGCGACGCCCGTGTACATGTCCAGACGTCCGAGGCGTGTGACGTACGTAACATTCCCATCCGACGTGTGCCACGTCGCCGACCGCACCGTACTGTGTGCTGCACGGCCCGTAGCCCCATGTCGACGAACCGCCGTCCACTGTTCTGCGAGCGGGTACCACATCATTAACATCCCATGTACAGCCAAACGCCAGCCGCCGGTGGATCGATCGCGAAAGGTACCTGCCCGTCGAGCCGTTGCGTCACGTTCTGCCTGCACAGCACTCCACCGTGAGGTGGCGTACCGCTGCAGTGCAATGCGTGTAATGCGTGTCCCCGCACGTTACCGATTGGGCTCTTCCATGGCCTCTAACGTCAAACCACCTCCCTCCGTAGATGTGCCAATCGCACACGTTCATAGCCAGGCTGCAACACTATACCAGTTACACACGTTTGCAGATCAGATGAGATTAATTATTTGTTCCGTAGACCCAAATTGAGGGGATCCCCGTGGATGTGGAACATGTCAAGAAACAAAATGTACAGGTTGCATAACAAATAATACTAACAATGTAAATACAGATACATAATTGTTTAAGGTTCTTCTTTTAGGGTTTTTTTGTGATCATATAATAGTACTAATATAGTATGGGTGCATGCAGCACGTGGTACAAGGTAGAAAGTCACTAACGGAGTAGAAGGAGGTGGCCACTAGAAGGTCGTTTAGGTTCCTCTTCAACCGACCTTTATTTGTGGCTAAAGTGTTTGTACTTGATGGTAAAGTATTGGAAATGTGTGTTCCTGAGTAGTGGACCCCTTTGTGAACCGAAGTAGGTGCTTTTAGATCCTTGTGTGGACCATTGTTGTTTCTAGTATTGTATGTGTGAACCGAGCTGCTTGTTGGGAAAAGGGATATATTATTTATGACAAATGTCATTAAGGAATAAATACACTGAGAGGCGGTAGTTAATATACCCAGTTCTTTGAAGAGGCTTCTACAGGACGTCCGTGAATGTACGCCACAAATAATACGTATTACACGTTTTTGGGCTCTGAAGACTTGTGACCGACCCGAAGAGTTACCCCACAATTATTATACCATATGACATTAAGGAATGAAAGTAAGCAAAGTATGCAAGCTTTGGTATTTGCATGTCTCCTATGTCTGAGAACACCCGTATTGGAAATACAGAGTTGTTGGGTCGTTTCTGCGGTTCTGTGGCGTGCTCCTCCCAACTAAATGTATTACCAAGCTGTAATCCCAGGCATTTAAGTCTGTCAGCCTCTTGTATCTGCTCTTCTTCATATTCAATGCATATGCTGTAAGGAAATCTCTTACATGTCCTGAACGGCAGGTAGTGCGTCTTTGCAAAGTGTAATGACGATGAGTTGGATTTAAACCATGTAGTAATGTACATGAAATTATCATTAGCAGACGTTTCTATCACTATACGTGACGTACTCTCTATTGCAATACGTGTATCATCTGCAGACAAACCGAACTCTGCCTCTGGTAGTGTAACCGATGAGAGATCATTAACGTACACAGGAAAAGGCAATGGCCCTAAGATGGGTCCCTGTGGGACACCACATGTAGTTGCGTCCCAACCCCATGATGACTGTTGGCCTAATTCACTAGTCGCTTGCACCGACACCCTTCGATTCCTGTTAGTGAGGTACGACGCGAACCATTTGGCAGCGTTTCCCGTGACCCCATAGAATCCTAATGTACCGAAAAGGATGTTATGGTGCACACAATCAAATGCCTTTGACAACTCACAGAAAATACCTGCTGCTTGCAATGTATCATCTAATGAGTTACGTACGTTCGCACTGAAGGTGTAAATAGCCTTCTCAATATCGGAACCTTTCAGACATCCAAACCGTGATCTAGACAATATGCCATTTGTGGTGAAGTGGGTGAGAAGCCGCCTGCACATTACCTTTTCTATAATGTTTGAGAATGCTGGCAAAAGTGAAATGGGTCTGTAGTTTGATGGTATCTCTGCATCCCCCTTCTTGACGGGAGGTTTAATACCTGCATATGTTAGCCAATCAGGAAATGTTCCCGTTATAACAGACGGGTTACACAAATAACCTAAGATTGTGCTACGTCCACAGGAACACGCGTTAAGTAACGTTGTTGTTATTTCATCGTATCCACTGGACGCCTTTGTTTTTCAAGACCGTATTATGGACGCAATTCCGTGTGGTGACGTGACCGACACATTCATGTGTGTGAAGCTATTTGTAAATGCTAGTTTCAAATAATCAAGCGCATTATGTACTGACCCCGACAATCGCATACTATCAGTAACGGATAGAAAGTACGTGTTAAATAGATGTGCCACACTATGCCCATCGGTTACTAATGTCTCAGCTACCCCTAACCGTACCTGCCCGTGTTCCTCTCCGGTTCTACCAGTCGCTTCTTTCACTATATCCCATATTGTATTTATTTGGTTGCCTGATGTTGCTATCTTCTTTGTCATAGTGCATTTGTTTAGATACCTGAATAGCTGTTTGTAATATTGTACAGTATCCCTTATATTTAGGTAGATCATCGTCATTGCAGCTACTCTAGGCTGATAGATACATACTCCTATTTGTCTTACATGAAATCTGTAGCCCTTGTGTAATCCAAGGCTTTCTTATAGACGTCTGTTTCAGTCGCGTTACTTTTAGAGGAAAACAGTTTCCAAACATGATACTAATATTATTAATGAATGCCTGCCTGCAGTGTGCAGGCAGTGACTACCAGACGGCAGGCAGGTCGCCATTTGCATCCGACCACCGTGGCACGTGTGCAGAAAGGCGTACAGTAGTCTGCAGCATCCGTTGTCACGGCGCCGCCACGAGAACCGACGAATCGTAGCACCAACGCACACGCTTCCAGGTCGAACGTGGAGAGGTACCTCATGGCGCGCCCCTGCTGGTCTGTTGGGGAGCTCCGGGAAAGGGGCAACAAGTACGCT